>JAHVAK010000208.1:0-143956 GCA_019845155.1 Luehdorfia chinensis | reverse complement strand
TTCTTAGTCTCATACATTTATGCCCAGCAATTACGCTAGTTGTCAGTGTCCTTCAGACCGAAACACACAAATGTTTGCACCCTTCTATTTGACGGCAGAATAACTGCGGTGGTACCTTCCTCGACGGATACCTGCATAGGAATCTTACCACCAGTAAAATAATCTGATTTAGTAAGGCTACTTGCGATCTATAACTTTTGACAGTTAATGAATTAATTTTTTTGATCATAACCATAACATTACACAAAATTTTCGGCCAAGGAGAACTATTTGGGTTAGTGACGGCAAGCTATTCGTATTTATGGAACATCTGCGGTCAGATGCCGTGATATTATACTCGATCTCTTTAGTTTCTTCTGAATAATCATTATTTTCTGACTCCTTTAACAGTGCAATAGTTATACATTTTTAAATAAACATTTTTTTTTTAAATATTGAATTTAATTTGTTGTTTCGGAATTTAATTTTAATACATTGAAATAAAAAAAAACTTATTTTAGTATGGTTAGCTTTCATTTTTTTAATGCTTATAACACTAAAATTCAGAAAGGAAGTTTTGCAAATGCATTTAGCTCTGTTTATCATGATTTATGGAGATTATATTTCTTTCCCTTAATTATCAACTAGAATTTAAATGAAACTAATTTTTAAGGATTTTATCGCGTTTAATATTTTACTATTTATAACCCGACGTTTCGGGCGCTTTACAGCTCCCATGGTCACGGGGGGACTGAGGTGACAGTTGTCCCAATGTCATAGTTACCCTGGAGTACCTTCAGCTTTTAATTATTATTTTTAGTCCGATCTACGCAGAAAGAGCTTACTGTGTCTTGAAGCCTTGCAGTGGTATGCTTGGTTTTTGATTTAATTTTATTAATAATAGGATCCCAAGCCGGTGGTAATACCCAACCATCTTCCCTATTGAAATTAGGATGTTTTTTAATTTCAATAGCCTCGCGAATCATCCTTGGTAGGAATCGGTGTTCTTTTGCAAGGATTTGTGGTCTATCAAATCTGATGTAATGGTTGGGATGATCCAGAACATGGTCACAGACTGCAGACTTCCTAGAACGACGATGCTTCACGTCAGCTATGTGTTCTTTTACGCGGGTTTTTATCGATCTTCTTGTTTGGCCTATATAAGAGAGACCACATTCACAATCCAGCTTGTATACTCCTGCGTCTTGTAGAGGGATGTTACACTTGACAGATGGTAAAAACTGACTTATCTTCTTCAGCGGCTTGAAGAATGTTTTTATGGAAGCCCGCTTCAAGATATAGCCAATCTTGTCCGTGACTCCTCTGACATAAGGTAGAATAGCAGGTACACGCTCGACTGTGGCCGGTTTCACTCGGTCACTGCGACGTAGGCGCGGAACCCGAAGCTTGTTGTCGTGCAAAACTTGCTTGACATGTTGAAGCTCGGCGGCCAGGTGTTTCCTGTCACAGATTCCTCGTGCTCTCTGAAACAGAGACAGCATTTTGCAGGACAACAAGCTTCGGGTTCCGCGCCTACGTCGCAGTGACCGAGTGAAACCGGCCACAGTCGAGCGTGTACCTGCTATTCTACCTTATGTCAGAGGAGTCACGGACAAGATTGGCTATATCTTGAAGCGGGCTTCCATAAAAACATTCTTCAAGCCGCTGAAGAAGATAAGTCAGTTTTTACCATCTGTCAAGTGTAACATCCCTCTACAAGACGCAGGAGTATACAAGCTGGATTGTGAATGTGGTCTCTCTTATATAGGCCAAACAAGAAGATCGATAAAAACCCGCGTAAAAGAACACATAGCTGACGTGAAGCATCGTCGTTCTAGGAAGTCTGCAGTCTGTGACCATGTTCTGGATCATCCCAACCATTACATCAGATTTGATAGACCACAAATCCTTGCAAAAGAACACCGATTCCTACCAAGGATGATTCGCGAGGCTATTGAAATTAAAAAACATCCTAATTTCAATAGGGAAGATGGTTGGGTATTACCACCGGCTTGGGATCCTATTATTAATAAAATTAAATCAAAAACCAAGCATACCACTGCAAGGCTTCAAGACACAGTAAGCTCTTTCTGCGTAGATCGGACTAAAAATAATAATTAAAAGCTGAAGGTACTCCAGGGTAACTATGACATTGGGACAACTGTCACCTCAGTCCCCCCGTGACCATGGGAGCTGTAAAGCGCCCGAAACGTCGGGTTATAAATAGTAAAATACTAAACGCGATAAAATCCGTAAAAATTAGTTTCATTTAAATGAGTAGTGTTCGCGTAAATATAAGAAATCATTATCAACTAGAATATAAGGAATATTTAGTAACTTTTACTGGTGATTCCTATAAAGAAATCCGTCTAGGTAGGTGTCCTATACAGTACTAGGTAGGTACCACCCCAGGGTCAGTTATTCTATCGTCAATCAGTAGTGTGTAAACATTACTGCGTTTCGGTTTGAAGGCCACTGAGAGCTAGCGTAATAACTGAGAATATGAGTCTTGTTGAAATGTCTCAGGGTGACGGTGCAGTGTAGGGTCACACAGAAATGTTCTGGGTAACACAGCATTTGTTATGGGAAGACGTTGCATTTACCATCGGGTAAACGTTATGCTCGTTTCGTCACTTTATCCCATAAAAAAATATTCTGCAGTCAAACAGTAGTGTGCAAACATTACCGTGTTTCGGTCTGATATCTAATGTAATTACGGGGCATATGAGACTTAAGAACTGACGTCTCCGGGTCGTCAGTATCTACAATAAAAAAGGTTGTCTAAACTATATGGTCAAAAAATTTTTTTTATAAATCTCTGGGATATAATCTTTTTTCGTTTTCTTTACGTACGGCGCTGTCCACGTATAAAACAAATTACACGTCCAATGGAAATCCTAAAGCTGGGTTTTCACTAAGAAGTGAGAAAGTACGATGGAAATAAGTTATTAGGTCCTTAGCGCAATATGAATTAACCTTCCACTTGACAGTTTCTCAACGACACTCGGACTGCTTAGTCACACGTTAATATTTAAAAAGACTTCGTAAAAGTTTTCTTAATTTGCTCTCTTTCATTGCGTTGCTTATAACATTTCTTTAGCTACGAATAAACCGTAATTTAGTTAATCAATGTGAAATTTCTATCAAAATAATAATCATTTTAGAGAGGAAAACAGCTTCTACCAAAATATATTTGCGTATAATTTGTAACTGCTGCATTGTAACTTTGCTGGTGTCTTTAACACTGCACCTTTCCACCGATCTTATCGCATACATTTTGCTATGGACACGACCGTGTCGCTTTGTTTACAGTATGATTGCTTGCTGTCGTGCATGCGTTCTAGGACCAAATCCCAGACGAACAATTATTTTCAATATATATTTTTGGAACATACAAGTTGTTTCGGTTGCATTGTGATTGCCCTGTGGTCTATGTGCCACTAGGAATATTTGTAACTGGCCTAAATTTTAATTGCTGGCTATCGCAATAAACGCAGAACAACGAACACGTAAGCGTTACATCGGTTTACTGCTGCTAGGATTCCTCCAAAAATCCGTCTAGGTAAGTACCACCGGAGAGCCACTTATTCTGCCGCGAAGCAGTAGTGTCTTAACATTAATGTGTTTCGGTGCGAAGGGCACTAAGAGCTAATGTGTACTTACTCGGAATATTGGGACGGGCGCAGATTAGTACAGAAATGCTCTAGGTGATGTTGCACTTACCATCAGGTGAACATTTGGCACGTGTCGTCGCTTTCTCTTATAAAAAAATCAGACACAAAAAGGCGAAGTAGAGAGAGTGCCTCTGTATTTTAAATAACGCTAACGGCTCAATAATATATCCTGCATACTTTTTAATGAACAAAATGAGGAGAAGTTTACCTGGTGGTAAGTGCAGTGTCTGCGTATAACAAACGCTGTGTTAAACAGCTAACAATGCCCTTCCGACCGAAACACAATAACGTTTGCACATCATTGCAAAAATGCAGAATAACTGTCACTGCGGTGATGCCTACCTAGAAGGTACTCCTACATAGGAATCCTACCACCCATAATTATAAGACAGCCTCTGGAAATAGCATATATATTTCTTATTTAACTTAGGTTATAAATATTGTGATATAAAAAAAGAAAAAATTTGATATTTTCGAAAACAAAGTACTATACTATAGTTCGGTTTTAATAAATCGTCGTAAAATTTGATTAACTTTGCGTTAATTCGTTTATAAATACGAAAGGAAACAAAATTAATTTGATGTAAAATAAAATTGCTATTTTCGAGATTGAGAATAGTGCACCCTATCGCAATAACTGTTTATTATGAAAAATCAAATGTCAGGGCTTGTTGAGGCTATGAAATGTATATAATAATAATAATACGTGAAGTGAAAACTTTGTACCGTTATGTATTTAGTATGAACTTAAATAATTTATGTTTAATTTAAACAAACAAAGTCAAACATATTAGTCCGTGGTTTGTTTACCTCAGTGTCAAACTCATAATAGTCTATGGTAACCATTTATCTGAGCAAAGAGTAGAGATTGTCGCCAAGGAATTTTAAAATGTTACCAACAAATAATTTATTAAAACCTCAATAACGTCAATCTTAAAAATTTAAATATTTACAAATTTCGACCTCTGGACCACCATCAGTATTTAATAAGGCATCAATTTGTCAAACATACACACGCCTATTAATATTACTGCCTACCGAGAAATGTGTAAGATTAATGCAGATCAATGAACAACAACGACGATGAAGTTGAAGGATGCTATGCAAATTTTGTAATGTCGTCAACGGTCATAAGATACTTAGTCATACAGAAACATTATACATACATACATACAGTAACGCCTGCTTCCCATAAAAGGTGGAGGCAAAGACCTCACCCGTAGCCCACTTTTCGCCCCCGCGGGAAATGATCCGTGGCGGGTGGCGTACCACGTCGCCGCCATTTTGGTACGGGCTGAAAAATTCTTACCCCTCATTGCATTCCCATGAAAAGAATAGTGGCAGCATTACATATTACGGTATTATTAAATATAACCGAAGACGCCGCGCCTTTATTGTCATTGGTAAAAATAACGATTTATGGTTATAATGTTGTTTGCATCTGCCGGGCGTCCCGTGACGGCCACATTTTTTTCTTTTAAATAAGTGTACATTTTAGTAAAAAAAAATCTATTGTCTACGTGTCTCTATGTGCAACTGTTATTTTTCCAATTAAGATAACTGTATACAATAACTTCTAAAGCATTGCAATCGGTTCTCGCGTCGTTGCGAATTCTGTTATCAGTGAAACTGTGAGCGGAACGGATTGCCTTTGAATGCAATATTCTAAAAGTTTTTGTAGCTTTATTTAACTGCATTTAACATTAATCAACACTTCAGGTCCATGTAACAGTACTCAAAAGTTCCTCAGTTTGGACTATTGTGTTGTAGTTAACGTTCTAATCGAGGTTTTTTTTTGTTTTAATTTGCTTTTTGCTACGTAATTTTCATCTTAATTATTGATTAAAACCACTACATTTTTTTCAAATATAGCTTAACTTCAACGTATTGCTAAAGCTAAACAACAGAATGAAATTTAAAGTTTACTTTTTATGGATTAATTAATAAGCTAAACACAAAATTGCTTAAGTTAAAGGCTCTTAAGTCTGAATTATTTTAAAACAAGGATATATATTTTCGGTGATGTAATTGCTGTTAGCCTTCTCGGCTTTTACAGCTTCATCGGATACTGTGCTCGCGGGCCAGGGGCCCGTGTGCCAGGTTTGGTTTGACCCAAACATAAATAAATAAATAAATAAAAACTCGTACAAAACCCTCGAAGTTCGGACTGTGTCGCGTTCGCTGCGTGCTTTCGCGATTTCGAAAATCTTAAACATTTTAAGTCATCTAATGACCGTCCGAAGGAGGCTGCGCGCGTCCATTCGGACTGTGGACTTGTGTGTCGGTAACTCTGGGCGGTGAGAACCGCCCTGGAACACGGGTGAATCTTGTGTACGCGATGTGATTATTGACTATTGCGCGCCGCTCTCTACGGCGGTCGCGCGTCGTGGTGCGTGTTATATTAAAGCTATTGACTGTGTGTACAGTGTGGCTTGGATCGTGACTGACAGTATCGTGGTCAGGAAGAGCTGAGACGTCCGTGTCGTCTAGCACGTTTCGCGGGCGACGTTTGCGTTCGGTCGCGTTTCTGTTTGGTCGGTAATTTGCTGCTTTAACCACCAGTGGGTTTGAATGAACCGCGGCTTTTTCGAAAAACCGCCGTGATAATTCTCTGAAGTGTTCAGAGATTAAAGGCATTTCACAGTCGCTGTGAAGATCTACATTGCGTTGATACCAACCGGCTCCGGTGGCAGTTCGCAAGAATCGATTTTGAACGCTCTGTAACTTCTTTAATTGATTGCCCGTCGCGTGAGCGAAAGCGACGCAAGCATAGTCCATTACGGGCCTTATGCAAGTCTTATAGAGGCGAAGTTTGTGTCTTAAGCACATTTTGCTTGAGGAGCAAGTTAATGGGTATAGGCTTGAGATAAAAGCCGCTCTATTGCGTATGTTTTTAATGTGTGCAGCGAACGACATCGCTGTGTCTAAAGTGACCCCGAGGTATTTGAATCTCTTTTCGCAGGGAATAGGGCGTCCGAACAGGGTGATCGTGCCTAGCTGATTGTTGCCGATTGGGTGACATCCTCTAGCGGGCTTTGGTGTGCCCCTCGAGAAGTATATCGCTACACTTTTCTCGGGGTTTACCTCTATTCTCCATTTCCGGAACCATTCGCCTAGGCGATCGGCTGCGGCTTGGAGTTGAATCGTTATGCGGCCCTTGTGCTTGTCGGAGTAGTACAAGGCCGTGTCATCTGCGAAAAGCGCAAGATTGACTTTCGGGTCTTTAGGAATATCGCTAGTGTATAGCGAGAAAAGGAGTGGGGAGAGGCAGGAGCCCTGAGGGACCCCCGCTCGGAGAGGGCGGCTTGAGGAGCGCGTTCCCTCTACCCGGAAGCGAAATAGGCGGTTAGACAAGAAGGCTCGTATGATGTTCACGAGTCTGTCTGGCACATTAGTGTGATACAACTTGTAATACAAGCCGTCGTGCCAGACTTTGTCAAATGCCTTTGCGACATCGAAAAATAAGGCCCCTGTGCCTACAGGCTTAGGGCGGTCGTTTAAATTCTCTAAGATGTGCTCCGTTAAGCGGTGCACTTGATGAGTGCACGAGTGTTCGGGGCGAAAGCCGAACTGCTCGTCTGGAAGAATATTATTTGTAAGGACATAGTCTTTTAATCGACTGAGTATAATTCGCTCATAAATCTTAGCCATCGAGTTGAGGAGACTTATTGGGCGATAAAACAAGGAAATAAGCATTCCAAGCAGTTCAGTCTTATAGTATTTGGATGGTTATAACTATAAGCTTATAAGGCTATAAGGTTATAACTATATATGGTTATAATTACAACTTATAACTAAAATAATTGTTAATAAAACAAAAATTACACTCATATTGTTTTAAACCAAACAGGGGGTCAACTATGTTCTTTTTATTAGATAAGGTGACGAAATGAGTAAAACGTTCATCTGATCGTAAGTGGAACGTCTGCAAATCCTGTGTAACCCAGAACATTTATTTCTATGTGACACCACACTGCGTCCGTCACCCCGAGACATCGTTTCGTAAGTCTCATATGCCCAGTGATAACACTAACTCTTAGTACCCTTCAGACCGAAACACAGTAACGTTTGCACACTACTGCTTCATTGCAGAATCATTGGCCCCGGGGTGACCTACCTAGACGGATTCCTGCATTGGAATCCGTCCGAGTTTATTTATATGTAAATAGATTTTTAAATATTTTCGAGATGTTAAGTAAGCTACTGACATCTGTTATAAAGTTAACCAAGGCTTACAAAATAATTCGACTTCGGAATTCCATAATTCATTTTAGTGGGAGCTTCCGCGACGCAGGGGAACCACTTTGCATTTCAATCAATTTAGTGAATAGAGCAATGGATACACATTTTGACAATTTCGCTTTTAAATTAATAATTTGTTTTAATTACACTTAGTAACGGTATTACTTTGTGACTATTATATTGAGGTGATAAAATAAAAAATAATATGAGACAACTAATTATAATAATGTTTTTTTTTTATTTGAAGGCCTTCTACTGAAATAAATTCAAAATTGCATTAACACTACTAAAAGTACCTTGACAATAGTATTTAGAGCAGCAGCTTATAATTTATTTATGATTTTGAGAAAAATAGCGGATTTGTAGATTTATAAAAAAGTATTATTTGTAAATTTGTTGTATTATAACAGCATCATTTATTTATTGTATACACATTGTAGAGTATATTAAATAAGTTTTTTTGGTGGAGTTTGGGCAGGGTCTGAACAATTTTTTACAAATTTTAGTTAGTCAGTGATTTAATTTAGACTGTAATTTTATTTATTTTTTTAAGGAAAGGAATAGGTCGGCTACAATACCTCAATTTTGAAGACATACTCGTACTTTTAGTTAGTAATATCATAAATTGGTAAGACATTCTAACCAAGCAGTCCATAAAACGCCTGAAAGTAGCACAATTTAACGAAACACAACATACGGTAAGGCATTACCAATATGTAGACTGCAATAGGCCACGACTGAGTGTGATGTTATCAAGTACAATTACTAGTTTTTACTTACTTCATTACGTATGTGAAAATGTATAAATTATTGACGTATATTAGACGAATAATTTACGAATTGTACGAATTGTAACTGCTGCTACATGTATAGGTATATGTTCACAAATATATTATACAACAGATACGGCTTAGGCTTAGACCTTTAAGAAAAGAGCCTATTCCTTTCTGAAAGACCGGCAACGCAATTCTTGTAGTATTGCGGATGTTAATGGGCGGCGGTGATCACTTAGCATCAGGTGAGCTGCTTGCTCGTTCATGTAATATATAAAAAAATACAGGCTTATTAGTAAATATTAGAACAAGCTGGAACCTTCCCGGTGCAACCCTAATATGTAAATATTTTTGTAACAAACACTGAAATGGCAATTTTTTTATTTATTATGATATCGCAATTTTTTTTGCTATATCGTATTAAACTCTATGGTATAAGTTACGTGTATTAATGGGTACGTTTACCCCTTTTAGGCTTGTTACCCTATTTAATAAAAACCTTGTACCTACATGCACGCAATTGTGGACGGGCTGACGGTGCTCTTCAAAAACTACACACTCCATTTTGAACCGACCTCAAAAACAAGGAGAAGGTTCTCTATTCTTCTGTATATTTTTTTATGGGCATAACTTCCTTGATTATGAACCGATTTTAATGATCTTTTCTTATCTAATAATATAATGAGATATCGAAAGAGTGGTTCAATATGGTCAAGTTCCGATGATGGAATACATGAGAAAATCAGGAAACTATTTGGAGCTGCTGCGTTGAACTCGGTCCTTTGATTAAATAATATTTTTTTTAAGCGGATCATAGCTAATTAACTTTCTTTTTTTATTATAAAAATGGATAAAAGATTGCTTGATTCAGTAGGCACCATTTACATAAATTAAGTCAATATTTATCAGTCACAATAGATTATTGATATTATTGTAACTGTCCCGCGTACATTCGTAACTTCCTCCCGATTTCACTGCGTAAACGCTATATTGGGTACGGCAGGGGAAGACCAGTTAGTGCCTCTGGGTTTACGTACTATGTTATGATAATCTATTAAAAAATAATAAAAAAGATAATTAAAAAGATCGCCGGATTTCTTGTTGTTTCTGCTGCTGAAGTGGTTCTTCACAGAGGATTTTTTTGCCGTGGTAGCTCAGGAGCTGGGCGCTCGCTTTAAATTTCATAGTAAGCGAGTGGCCTGTGTACGATACCCGTTTCTGGCATTACTATAATTATAGGAGAATTATAGGCTGTCACTTTAATTTTTACCACGTTTTTATTAACTCGCTTTCGTGTACGTCAGTTCGTGTAAAATAGAGTAATTGATTTTAAACTAACTTGCCAAGGAGCTAGAGACTTAAAGCTTTAAACATAGCCTGGAACTGGATTACAGTTAATTATTAAATCGCTTTCTTGTCTGTCTGTTAATTTGTCTGTTGGATACAAATTTTGCAATTGACATTAAACTTAATACTTTTAGAACGTTCCAAAAACGTGGTATTTAAAAGTTTTTTATACGGTACTTGTTTAATAAGTATTATATCAGAAATTCTTTTATATTCTATCTTGCTCAGATGACATCTGACTGATATCTAAATGATGTAGCCAGAAACTACAAAAGGGATAAATATTGAAATACTTAACGCCGGTACTTTGGATAAACGTCAAGTGCTTACTGCATAAAGTACTAATTTACGTGTATTAGGGCGTCAGCTTGCCCTATTTTAGCTATTAATAAAAAGTCCTTCGTAACAAGCCTGTGCTCTAGCGGTTCTTATTCATAGTATGTACTTATAATTTCGTTAAAATATAACAATGAGTATATCGAGTTTTCAAAGGCTTAAAATTTTAATATAATTATAGTAATTTATTTATTTCTCCCCACAATATAGTCATTACATAACAAATGAACATTTTATTAAAGTATAAGAAATTTGAATACTATGAAAAACTGATGCCTAAACTAGACTTTGGGTATTTTAGGACACCAGGTCTCCGCCCCATATAATAATTGTATGTTGGCAACATTTTTATTTTTTATGTTTTACAACATTCTTATGTTTTACATGGAATAATCAGATTGAGAAGGTAAGTCGTAAAACTACTGCAACCTTACGATCTCTTCATCGTTGGAAAATAATTCTTCCAACCACAACCAAGGTTCTGCTTGTCCAATCTCTTATGCTGCCGATTATCGACTATGCTGATGTGTGTTGCCCTGATTTGTCTCAACAACATCTTAACACATTGAATCGTCTCCTCAATAACTGTATCAAATACATTTATGGTCTCCGTAAGTTTGATCATATATCTTTCTCACGTTATCAGCTCAACTGGCTATCTATTCGTCAACGCAGGTATGTTAGAATACTCTGCACCCTTTTCACAATACTAAACGATCCATGTGCTCCTGAGTATTTGAAATCTTTCAATACCTGAGAGATTCTCATGAGTGTTTCTCAGTTCCTCGGGTAATCATAGATCGCTCACGCCTTTACACCGCTCTGGTTACACATCTCACTCTTTCGCCTTAACGTCTATAAGAATGGAACGATACCTCTTGACATTAAAAAAAGCTCCTAACAAGTTTGCGTTCTATAATAAAGTCCGAGATTACTTTAAAAATTCGTGGCAAGTTTGAATTCTGTTTTTCTCTCTTATTCGTGAGTATGTGTGTTTCTTTATATATGTACTTATGTGTACATATACTTGTATATGTGTATCTGTGTTAATGTGTGTATTGGTATAATTTATGTTTATATTTTTATTGTTTATGTATATTTATTTATATATTTGTTCATAATTAATTATTTTTTATTCTTTTATTGTTCTCTGCACTGCCTATCGTATTATGTCTATCTCTGCTTCGCGTTTAAGGTTTACTGAGGAAGAATGCCTTACGGCAATAAGACCATATGTATCATCACTAGTGCATAAATGCTTAAATAAATAATTTCAATACTTTAGAGATTTACTTGTTACCATTATACAATTAAGTTGTAATTTATATTGTTTGTTTAGTGTTAGTATGATTATTTTTCAAATGTGTATTGTCTGGTAATCGCGCCCGCGCGCTTGTTTGGTCGCTGCTTTGATTACCGCTGGTGTCTTAACCGCACGAGGTCGGCCGCTCCTTTTACGGTCTTCAAAGGTCGAATCTTCACTAAATTGTTTGATAGTACGATATACAAACTTCAGCGTTATTTCCAAATTTTGCAGAAGTTTAAAAATCTCAGTAGGCGCGCAACCGCAGCTGTGCAAGCGCATTAACCGCGACTTCCTTTTGCGTCCACTCCATTTTTTTAAACGGAACAAAATCAATTCGAAATTTAAATTATATAAGGATGTGATAGAACTTATGCCCCGAATAGTTATATATCATCATATAGTAGTGATGGGTTGGTGGAGGGCATCTGGTGTCGGTTCCCAGTGGCTATAACATAGTTTGCTTGTGCACGCTGTTGTGGTAGATTAGCCAAAATCAGAGAGAGGGATTTAGCCGTCATGCCATGCTTCGATTAGAAGGGTACTGTAGCCAGTGTAATTACATGGCATATGAGACCTCTGAATGTCTCAGTGACTAGCGCAGTGTGGTGCCAAATGAGCTTTCCAATTCAAATTTCTCGATGCGACCGCAGTTGTTATAGGCAGCCCAGGTGACCCACTTCCCATCAGGTGAACGATTTATTTGTCACTTATATACATTAAAAAAAACAAAAATACCCCTGCATAAAGAGGAATCCGTCTAGGTTGATACACCAGTCCAGATGTTACCGCTACTTGCTACCGTGCAGCAGTAGTGTGCAAACATTACAGTGTTTCGATCTGAAGGGCACTGACAGCTAGTGTAATCACTGGTCATATGAGAGATATGGGAGGCATATGAGACTTAAGAACTGATGTCTCAGAGTGACGGGTGCAATGTGGTGCCACACATAAATGTTCAAGCATTTGTTATGGGCAGACGTTTCAATTACCATCAGGTGAACGTTGTTTGTCTCGTCACTTTATCCAATAAAAAAAGGAAAAAAATACATCGGATCACTGTGTCCCTGTTAGTTACCGGTGGCCACTAGAGAAAGACTTAAAAAGTGAGCCGTGGTAGTTAAAGGACCTTGCGCGCGTTTTAAATTTAATAGTATGCGAGTGACCTGTGGTCTATTCCCGATGTCGGCACCTCTGAAATTGTTTCGCAATTGTGCTGATTTACTACGTTATCAGCGATGAAGAGAAACGTCTTAAAAAAACCTGCATGTCTGAGGAATAAAAATATTTCGAGGACATGTGAAGTATACCAACCCGCATTGGAGCAGCGTAGCGGACGGTTCCCGGCTCCAAAACCCACTCAGGAATGAGAGAAGGCCTGTGTTCAGCAGTGGGACATTTATAGGTGGACTTTGCTTTTATTACTGTATCATCATCATCATTTCAACCTATCATAGTTCATTGTCGAACATAGGCCTCCCCCATAGATTGCCACATTGCCCATCACTATTATTTATATAAATCAAATCTACAAAGTATACCTGACGTTGACAAGACCCATGACGTTTTCGGCGTACACTACGAGGAATATCGGTAGGCAAAGGCCACACACGTATTTCTCTTTTTGCCTTATATGGGAAAATGGCGTGACTGTATATATGTGTATATGCAATATTTCGTCAGCTGGGAGGGCACCTCATGTACAATGTTATTTCATTTATTACTTCCATTTCTAGTTAAGCGCTCTTTGTATCATGTGACCCATTTTCTGATATTTCATTTAATAATAACGCCGCGATAACGTTTATATAAATAACAAAATAACTTTACCAAGTTTGATAAGTGATTTAATATGACTGCAATAGGTATTATATGTGTACTTTTCATAGCCTCAGTGTATAGTAGAGTCAGAGCGCCTTAATGTGAAAAAAATTACATTGGACAAACGAAATCTTAGTTTCTTACGTCAGAGAATAAATATAGCTATAATCGAACTACCTTAGTTTCGAATCTCGATATCGGCTCCACTAAAACTGTTAATTGCTATTTGAAATGTTGATACATTGCGTGTTCGGTGGATAAACACTCCTAATGCGAAGCGGTCTTAGTAGTGGGCCATCTATAGGATACATCCTATCCTTAACATGTTACTGACGGACATAGTTTTACGACTTTGTTAAATTAAGTCGCAACTTATTTTCAAAGGGGACCCTGATTTTTTTTATATCGAGATGATTATGGACATGAAAAGAATTCCCTGAACAGAGTCATCATTCTGTTTAGCGAATTATTTCCGTTGTTTAGCTAAAAACTTACATTTTTTTTCAAGTCGTTGGCTCTGTTGGCTAAGCGACTAGCGTCCTCGCTACGGGTTTAGAGTCAGATTCCAGCACTGAGCAAATATTTATAATTTATTTAGGCTGCAGATAATTGCTGATTGTATTGTATATGCAATGTATGTCTGTTATGGGATCCACAATGCAGGAAAATCCTAGAGAGGGACAACGTTTATTCAGTATAATTGTCCCCTGCTGTCTTGAAACTTTGTTAATTTATTATAGCAGCATACTGCCTAACAATTATTTGTACACTAGCATATGCACGCGACTTCGATCGCATGGTTTACTAAATTAACATTATATTTTGCTTAAAGAAATTATTTAATTATAGTAATATAGGAAAAGAATAAAGATATATAAGGTATTATACAGTATTACTATTTATTACTACTAATTAAATATTTTAGTAGTAATAAATAGTAATATTGCAGCACTACATAGAATTTTAACTTAAAATGATTTTATCTAGTTAAATAATATTAACAGTAACTGTTATTAAGAATTAATATTATTATAAATCTCATCAAATAATCTTTTTTCAACACGCATAGGCACCGCGTCTTCCGCGCGGAGACGAGATAAAGATAGAAGAAATACGATGAGTTGGTAGTAGGGCAAATAGGGCAACAGAACCCAAGGGAACAACAGCTGGCCGAATTTTGGAGAAAGAGGGACTTTCTATGATTAAATCCTTCTTTCAAAAGCGGCCCCACAGAACGTGGCCCTGGATTAGCCCTGGTTACACAAAAGATGGGATCGACTTCATGACGACCAAACGACAGATGTTAAATGATGTCTCTGCGATCGCTAGGGTGAAAACCGACAGTGATCACTAAATGGGAATAAGCATATTGGAGTTGAATTAGCTAGAGAGGTCTATCTGGTAAAATTCACGCTTCTTCCATCTCGTATCCCTATCCAAAACCCCGAGATCTTATAGCTAGAATTGCATAATCGCTCTGAGTGCCTGTGTTATTGCGTTACAGTGGACGATGTAAACCAGTGGCTCGTGAAAACTGTCCTTGTGGTGGGGGTAAAGTTTTGCAAGACACATCTTGCAAGATCGAGAGCGGTGGCGTCATTTCCGCTGGACCAGAAATTTTGAGTGAGATCGAGAAATTTTATGGACAGCTGTACACATCCTGGTTGGAGCAACACATTAGTGTGAGTAAGGACCCAAGAGCAAAACTCGTCCGACACTATTCCGATGATATCGCTGACGAGTCTGAGCGAGATTAGTAGGCTCTTAAACAGCTCAAGAATAACAAAGCGCCAATTGAGGACAGAATTAGAGCGGAGCTTCTGAAAGCAGGTGGAAAACCGGTACTTGTAGTCTTTCAAAAGCCATTTAATTCCGTTATCCGCAGCGGCGCTACGCCGGAAGCGTGAAGTAGAAGCGTGGTTGTCCTGTCCTTTAAGAAAGGCGATAAGTCATTACGAATAGTCATGCAAGTAGAATTGACGACTTCCAGCCTCCTCAACAAGCCGGATTTCGAAAGGCTGTAGTATCATAGACCACATACCCTTCGCCAGAATGTACAGACGACCGAAAAGTATAATCTCCCGTTGTGTCTGACGTATAAGGACTATGCGAAAGCCTTTGATTCTCTCGAAATTTAGGTGGTGCTACAGTGACTTCAGTCGGATTGACTGCCGGTATATCAATGTGATACAGCGCTTGTACATCAAAGCTACGATGCCTACCCGAGTACAAAACCTGAGTATGAAACCAATCCAATTATAGAAAGACAGGGCGACGTCATATCCCTGACACTCGGATACCTTATTGACATTAATGGGTAAGTACATGACTTATCTTCGATTTGCCGACAACAAAGTCATTATGGCGGAAACGCTGGAGGACCTTAGCACTATGCTTTATGACTCCAATAGTGTCACCCAACGGGTAGGTCTTAAGATGAACATGGACAAGACGAAGATTATGCCTAACGTCCATGTCACACCTATACCGAATGTTGTTGAGAACACTAAGCTCGAAGTTGTCGAAATGAAATGAAATCCAACTCGGCTGGGCAGCGTTCGGGAAATTCGTCACATCTTCTCGTCGAGTATACCTCAATGTTGCCAGTGATAACATAAGGAACCGGGACCGGGTTCTTCACTGTAGGCGGCATGATGAAGCGCAGAGTCGCTCAGAGACCTATGGAAAGGGCTCCGGACGATAAAAGACGAAGAAATCCGTAACGGTGTAATCCGCAGCAGAACTAGAGTAAAAGACATAACCCTAAGGATTCACAAGCTGGAGTTGCAATGGGCTGGCGAAATAGCTCGTAGAATCGATGACCGTTGGGGAAGAACAGTTCTTGAGTGGGAACCTCCTATTAGAGTACTAGATGGAGCGACGACCTGCACGGTTTTGTGGGAATTCGATGGATGCAGAACCGTGCTTTATGGAAATCCCTAGGGAAGGCCTATATGAGCGCAGTGTGGTGTCACACAGAAATGTTCTGGGTGACACAGCATTTGTTATGGGCAGACATTGCATTTACCATCAGGTGAACATTTTGCTCGTCTCGTCTTTTTTTCCAATTAAAACAGTGGTCTGAGATAGGCTGAAATGATGATGATGATGATATAATAGTAGTTTTTGTGTGATCCGCGCATGTCAATGAACCTATCATTTTATTTATATAGATTTCACAACATCCTATCTTTTAAAATGTTTTGCCAAGTGGATAAGGTAATAAACTAACTTTTGTGACTAAATAACACACGTTAGTGATCCACTCTCTGCATATCTAATCTAAACACAATACACGGCTCTGAATAATGATACAGCGAACCTATCGTCCACATTACACAATCTAGTAGCAAATAGGGGTAGGAGTGAATTGAATTGTTTATGTATATTATGTTAATTTGTGTTTGATTTTGTCGACCGTATGGCCTAATCAGACCACCTGAATTCTAAGCCGCGGGTCCCGGGTTGTGGTAGTATATGTAAAATATATATCTTGATTTTTCATCTTCCTATTTAAAATAACCTACATCTCCAATATTCTAGGTCTCCAAACATTTTGGTTTCTCCGCTAACGAGAGTTTTTTTCCTCTTTTGGTGTGATCGTGTGGATAATCGTCTTACGGATTTGGTGATTTGTCTGCTGGTTGTTGTCATACAGAAATGTTGTGTGGGTGACACAGCATACGAGTATCATAAGACGTTGAACTTACCATCAGATAAAGGATTTATCGGCCCAGTCACTTTATTCCGTAAAAAAATGTTTATGAAGTCTTTTTTTTTTTAAATATTTTAATTACAGTATTTGCAACTTTTATTAAACAGATCACTATAGCGGACAGTCTAAATTAGAGGAACAGATTTTACTATAAAGATAACGTGTAGTAAAGATTAAAAATATATATTAAATTACATGTAGAATTAGTTTTTGCATACTTCCACTCTATTGCAAATTTTTATTTCGTTAATAATATGTACACCTATTTCCTCTTGTTTGTATATTACTGAAATTCGGGTTTTTATGGGTTAATTGTCCTCTTTTATTCCCTTATTTGCGTTGTTTTGTTTCCTTGTTCCCTTTGAATTTCGGAGGATAAATCTTTATTCTTAAGCTATATTTGTTAATTTACTAAGCATAGTAAAATGAGTTTACTGTATTTATATTAAAATTTGGTTTGTAATGCTTATTACAGTCCTTTTGTTGTTATTAAGATTCCAAAATAACTTTTAGAATCGAATAATGAACTTTTTAGATTTGTTTGTTACAAATCTATATAAAACAAAAATTAAATACTGATTGTTAGTAAGCGTATCACTTGAGAACAGCTGGACCGATTTGGCTATTTTTTGATAATGTTTGAAATATTCCGTATAATGTTTTTAGGGACAAAAAAGAATGAAAAGTTTCCTAGAAAATTGGAAAATTCGGGAAAACTTTATAGTTATTTTTTTTCTATAGGATTTTTGAGTGAACTCTTCCACTAGATGGACCGACGACTTTTGCGGTTGGGTAGTCGATGGAAGCAGGTGGCTTAGGACCGTGTTTTGTAGCGACCTATGAGGGAGGCCTATGTTCAGCAGTGGACTGATATGGGCTGAAATGAAGATGATGATGAAGTTAAAATATTTACCATAGTTGCAAAAGTTTTAGTTGGAATTTTATTCATTTTTGGTAAAATGATAAATTAATTGTAATAAGGAATGTATATTTACTTGATTTTGGTTACAACCGCGGCCTAGTCTTGATAAACAAGACTTAAATCTTCAACCTTTATGAATTAGCTGCGTTACCTCCATTTTGAGATGTTTCATTTGAATTACTTTTACTGTAGCAGACTGGCGAGGACGTGTTATGTCCATTACAAGAAAAAATCGGTATAATAATAAAGATAAAAAATAGTGGAGACTTACATTACGTTTTTCTTTAATTAAAAAAAACTTAATGTATGGATACTAAATCATTTTTTTATCACAGTTTTTTTTTACAACATACCCAAATAAAAAAAAATCTAAAGAGGTGCCCTTTTAATTACGACACTCAAATAAATTAAAGTTCATTGCCTTTAGTGACATTACACTTTATTGTGTGGTATTTCTTTATTTACTTAAAACCAAGATTAACGACAATTCAGTATTTTATACGTATAAACATATAATAAATTAGTATTCATTATTATACATCAAATAAGAGTTTTTTACTTTTTTTACCGTATCGTATCCACAATAGGTGCTGTGTCACCCAAGATATTAATTTGCAGTCTTGTGTGGCGCCACACTGCTATTGACACCCTTAGATCCGTTTATAAGTCTCATATGTCCTTTAATGGCCGTGTGATGGCGGCTCGTTAAAAGTATACTACCACTCCATCTCATCCAAGGGATC
Source organism: Luehdorfia chinensis (assembly GCA_019845155.1). Lineage (NCBI taxonomy): Eukaryota > Metazoa > Arthropoda > Insecta > Lepidoptera > Papilionidae > Luehdorfia > Luehdorfia chinensis. The sequence continues at coordinate 125,101 of JAHVAK010000208.1, read as the reverse complement.
TCGTAAAAGGCGAGTAAGGAATTAAACAGGACTGTGCACCCAACAGCGCATGGTGGCGATGGGCTCACCACCTATCACACCAAGTGCATTATATTGTTTTGGTGAAACGAGGATTGTGGCAGTCATCTGTTTTTGCAGTGAGTGTCCAGTCTCTGACTACCCCTTATGGGATACAGTCGTGATCTTATGTATGTATGTATGTCCTTTAATTACACTAGCTTACAATGCTCTACAGACCGAAACATTTCATTCCGTCGTCAAGCAGTGTTAACATTAAGTTTGTGCACCACTGCTTGAAGGCAGAATAACGGACACTGGCGTAGTACCCACCTTGACGGATTTCTGCAGAGGAATCCTACAACCAGTATAACCTGACGCGCGTCGGCGATCAGTGTATTTGAATCCTCAGTTTATGGTTCTAGTCCCAGTTGAAACTTATATTTGGGGAACGCATAATATATTGATTTTCGTATCAGGATATACTTGTTATACGTTATTGGTATAATATTATATTTTTATTGTTTCGGTCTGAAAGGCACTGAGAGCTAGAGTAATCACTGGGCATATGAGACTTAAGAACGTATGTCTCAGTGCGTAGTGTTGTGCCGCACAGAATTGTTCTGGGTGACATTTCTGACAGCAGATGCTGTGGGTGGACGTTACACTTACCATCAGGTGAACGTTTTGCTCGTCTCTCACCTAATACAATAAAAATATTATAAATTTAACATTCACTTTAGTTTGAATTTTAATACTGACACAAATAAAACTGATGTACACGGCGGATTTCATCTAAAATAAAACGTAATGCGTACGCAGTATCAATGAAAATGTCCAAGAGAGGCTTATTATGAAAGCAATAGCGGACATCGTGTACTGAATTTCTATTTAATAGCGAAATGATCTTTCATTCATAGCTCACTGACAAATTCTTTTTTATCGAACCGAACAAAGATGATTTAAACGTAACATTTAAGTTATTTATTATTCAAACATGAGAAATTATTTGTTGTCATGTAAACTCAATTCTAAGCCAATTACATCCTCTTTTCATATTACGTCGATGGACATTCGAATCATTGATAATAATCAGCAAATGGAACCAAACAGAAACAATTTCTTTATATACCATAAACCAATTTTCTTACTTATTTCTGTCTCTATGTATTTCTTATTTTTCACTACGTGTGCAAGTTAGTGAATGTATTTTTTTCCACATCGTCTGCCCCTAAAAACTAGGTTAGATTTATTTGATTAATTTTATGCTTAGTAATATTAAATAAAAACCCTGTTCCATTATCGCCGGTTTTATTCACTGGCAGCAATTAATAAAATAGTCATTTTTTTGAACATGATCACTTCAAACAGCAGGAGCGTGGGCGTTATTTTAACAAAAAATATTATTTGTCGTCGAATAATACGTTCCACGCCATTTTCAGATGGCCATTGGCCCGCGTCTCCGCTCGTCCGCTTAAATATTTGATTTCGACAAGCGACACTCGCGTACCACAATTGTATTGTATCACAACAGGTTTTTTTGTATATCAGTGATCACGACACGATGTTTTGCTATATTTTCACTTTATGATGCCCCGTGTAATGCGATTATCAATAATTAAACGTATAATATGACTGCTTCGAAATTTACGGATTCATTATCGATTTACTGTCAAACTTTCATGATCATTTTTTAAGTCCTTTACAAGTCCACTGTTGACAATCAGCTTCCCCCATAGATTGCCACAAAACACGCTTCTAAGCCACCCCATCGACTACCCCAAAACCGTGCAAGTCGTCACTCCATCTAGTGGGTAGTGTTTGTCGGTACGTGGTTGCTACTCGAGAACCTTTCTTCCCAACGGTTATCGGTTATCACACCAACTATGACAATTATGCTTTATATTTATGTAACTATCAATAACGATATCGTAATGAACTATGAGAAATAGCTCAAATTCGTTTAGGGGAACGACTGTGGGGTTATAATAATGAAGGCGGGTAAAATAACCTTTTTCCGAGTGATAGAAGACTGTGAACTTCACCCCATAACTTTCTTCCATGTTTTTTTTTATTTCATTGATTATTTTTTTGCCAACCTTAAATTAGAAAGGTAACAAAGGGCGGACTTAACGCCTAAAGGCATTCTCTACCATTCAACCCCCCTGGATGTGTTGAGAACTTATGGTAGATGCAGCAAACGAAGAGACGAAGATGCTTAATGATATTCTTTGTTCTTTCTTTATTTCTCAACCTTTCACCACCCTGAGTGTAGGTCTCTTCTAATGCACGCTATTCTTCCCGGTTTTGCGCCTTTCGCATCCAGTCCTTTCCGGCCACTCTAAAAAGGTCGTCGGTCCAACGCATCGGTTGCCTGCCTACATTTCTATGCCCTACTCCAGGCCTCCACTCAAGCACCCGACTAACCCACCTGTTGTCCTGTCTACGACATATATGGCCCGCCCACTTCCATTTTCTGCTAGCGATCACATGAGCTATGTCGACCAATTTCGTTCTCTTCCGGATCTCTGTGTTTATATGTTCTGTGTATATAAGTTTGCAAATAATAATTGTATAGTATAACAGTAATTATATAAGTACAAGTATGGGTTTTGTTGTCAAATTTACGTAAGTGAAAAGTTAAAACATCGTAAAGGTGATAAGAAGAAATATACCCGATAGGTGTCCGGCAGAGTGGAATAGCACCTACGAAAAGTGGGCTACGTGAGTGGCCTCTGCCTACTAATAATATGGGAAAAAGGCGTGACTGTGTGTATGATAATAAGGAACTGTAGTATTATGACAGTTATAAATTATTATTTACTGGTGGTAGAATTATTATATAGGTAAAACCGCAGTGACAGTTTTTCTGCAGTCAAGCAATGAAATAAAATGAGAATAATTTTTTCTTCAACGTAAGAAGTATACATTTCGTTTGTCAATAGTGGGTAAACACCACAATCTGGAACCTCTGAGAGTCTGAAGCACCACCAAAATTTCTAATAGATGTTTTGCGTTTGTGAACAATGTTACGTTGTTTTAATTACTACCAAACCGACATCGGTAAAGCGTCACGAGATAAATTATCGAATTAACATTGAAGGTTTCATATATTGTGTCGTAACGTAGAAAGCTCTTATATCAAAATAAATTTTGAGGTATGTATAAAATCAAAATTGTAAATATCTTTATCGGCTATTTCACTCCTAACGTACTCGTATCTAATCGTATAGTGACTCTTGGTTGTGACTGTGGTAGTGGTTTTTTTTATTTGATAAAAGTGACGGAACGAGCAAAACGTTCACTTGACGGTAAGTGCAACGTCTACCCATAACAAATGCTATGTCTCTCGGAACATTTCTGTGTGACACCACACTGCGCCCGTCACTCTAAGACATCAGTTCTTAAGTCTCATATGCCCAGTTATTACACTAGCTCTCAGTGCCCTTCAAACCCAAACACAGTAACGTTTGCACACTACTGCTTCACGGCAGAATAACTGGCTCTGGGGTGGTACCTACCAAGACGGATTCCTGCATAAGACTCCTACCACCAGTAAAAGGTCAATCAGTCTTTAAATAAAATACGATTTGTTTATAATGTCAACCAAAATTTTTGTTAAGTTAAAATTTCCTCTAAACTCGATTTTTGAGGTCCAGTTTTATTTCTGTTCCACTCAAACTTGATATGAACGATCGTTTTACGTAAAAAGAAAGCTAACTGAGAACGGCACCTGAATAAAATCGAGCCTGTTCCAGGAGAGGCTTATTATAAAGATAAAAGGCGTTACGAGCCCTGAATTTGTATTTACCCTACCTGCTTTTAATACCTATTAAATATACGAAGCTAAGAGCGAAAATTCGTTCTTTCGCTATCAGTTATTAAGGCACTTAAATGTTATAACATTAATTGAAACGAAGTTACTATTGTTTGTAGTGACGTTATTGATTAACATTTTAATAACAATTTGTTTAGGCTTATTTTTTCAAATTTCGATATGAATTCTTGGAATTAAATTCTATATATATATCGTATATTTGACAGATTAAAAATATTCAATATTTGTTCACAACTAATAAAGAATTAGATTCAAACGTAAGGTAAATTAGGTTAATTTTTTTTTTCTCCGATTGGATTACAGATTCTACTCTACGATTCGGTAACATCATACTCTCGCGTGTTTGACATTTGGGTAAAACCTTCGTTCAGTCGGAGACTCATTATGGCTGTAATCAAAATATAATCGAAACAACAATCGAAACAACAATAAACAACAACAAACTACTGTCATCACAAATTCTAAGTCATTTAAAAGTATCTATATATTAAACCATGAAGAGTAAATTTGCACCCCTTTTTAATAATATTTCCCGCACGGAGGAGTGTGAGATTGTGCATAGTGAAAATTTATATAGAAGAGTGCAGAAATGTGAAATATACATATATATATCTAGCTGAAGCCCGCGACCTACGTTCACGGTGGATTTAGGATTTTTTAATACAGTGGGAACTCTTTGATTTCCTAGAATAAAAAAAATAAAAGTATCCCATGTCAATCTCCATGATACATGCTATCTCTGTGCCGAATTTCGATATCGTTTAACGGTTGAGCCGTGAAAAACTAATAAACAGACAGACAGACAGATAGAATTACTTCCTCATTTACAATATTAGTATGGATATTTGATACATCATACATTAAAACACATTCAATAAAAAAGTCATTGAGTTACGGCCAAATGTGATGATTAGGCCACCTGTAGTTAAGTAGTAAAGTATAAGTTGGAATATGCAATAAAATGCATTACTGGGAAAATCGGTGGTCATGACCAAAACATAATTATAAGCAAAATAATAATGCATTTATTGTTTTAAAGAAATAAATAAATCTTTCGAGAATAATTTTAATTCAAACACGTTAAAACTGATTCACTTATCACGTGTGTGTCTTTCAAAATCCCTATTACTCAAGTTGAGGTTCGAACATATTTCAGTGTTTACAGTACTTATCAATATTTACTCTATTTAATAAAAAATCGTATATACAATTTCTAGTTGTATCTCCAAAGCTTTCTCGGAGACAAATTATTGAGGAAACAATGTTCAGAAATATGTCGTAACCCGACAGACTGTTATTAAAGTCTTCATCGTAAAGGATTATGGTACGAATTACGGTTGGAAGCACATTCGGGTCATTCTCGTGATTGCCTATTATGTAATAGAAACGCCTTGTTTCGCTTTATCTCGTTGACAGTTCATTGCTTGTCCTTTTCGCGTTTCTTATTGTAATCAAATCAGATTGAAGTCTGAATATAGTTCCATGTTGATTAATGATATTTTTTTGGTATTAGATTTTGTACTACCAACAAAAAAATTGCGTCATTTTAGAGTCATCTCTTGTTATGAGATACTGAGATTTCAAAGAGTCCTGAGATAAATAAAACTAGTTCAGTCGTTTTTATGCTCAATTGATTACGTGCTCGTGAGTCGAAAATGTAAGAATTGTATAAAATAAAATTTGCGGTTGTAAACCGCGAATCGTATACACGTATAACCCGGGAAATTACTGCTTTGAAAATTACAATGTATTAATGTAGAACAACATTATATTGTCACCTATTTTTTATTATTTGGAAAACAATGTTTTGCACCGACAAATTAGGTACAAAGACGGGCAATACGGACATCGTCAAGAAAAAATCTCGTGCATAGAGCCGGGACGGATTATTCCATCTAGTAGTTAGTATTATCTGGAAGTGTCATTTGAAACGTATCCAAGAAATACTTACAGACAAACATAACTTAATTTGTATTATACTGATACAGTTAAATGAATGTTTATATCATTACGCACATTTATGACAATGATTCGCGATTATCGTTTTTTATATCTTCCTTCACCATAAATTCATTTTACACAATTTTAGTCCCAACGGAAATATCATTAGTTGTGTTAAACTATTCTAAGACAACCCTATCTAAGAGCAGCAGCCCTTGCTGTCACGATCATAGACATTCAAGACAGGTGTTATCAATGTTTCGTCGTAATTTTCGGTTGGGCAGCGTAAGTATCTTAAAATTCGACTAGGTGAAATGCCAGAAATATGTCGTGGTCTCCGACGAGGAGCGGAATAAACATCTCAAATACGCCGTACCTAAATTGAAATAAACGGTGTATCTGACCGGTGACGGGTAGCAGCGACTAAGATGCGAGATGTCCGACACTGCGATCGCAAAAAAAACGCAGTGGACTGTTAAGAGGCTCTGACGAGGAGGATGATGATGATGAATTTTCGGTACTTCATTAAAACACCTGTGCCAGGGAGTACTTGACCTAGTTGGCTTAGATGGATGCGTGAGTAGGGCCGAGCCTAGTCGTTAGCGTGTCGATCTGCTTTAGGACCGGTCGACACCAGAATAAGGCTAGCTGTACTCAAGCACGCGGGGCACTGTTTGGGTGGACAACATCTTCCCTAGCTACTCAAGCAAGAAATCTAGCTCTTACTGAACTGGTGGCGCCGTGGTTCTCGTTTCTCGAGAGTACGAAAAGTTAAATAATCTGTTCTAGGCAATACCCAAGACTAGTTGTGTATCTTTATAGCTTGTAGCCATCGAGTTTCTTATTATCTATAATATATTATCTATAATGTCTATAATATATAAGGCGCGCGAATTCCGTCTAGAAGAACTTCGGAAGGATAACTGTCACTTAATACTTCAGAAAAAAAACCGGTCTGTGGTTGGTTGGTGCGTTCATTAATGCAGGCAATAAATCTCAACTCGTTTTCGTTATCATTCGAATACATGTGCACTCAATGTAATAAATGTCTCTTTTAGTGTCTCTATTGTTGGGGAAAGCCCTCTTTTCTTTCTTCATTGGACTCCATTATTTATGTTTTCTTTTCTTTCGTCCTCTTTTGACTTGAGTGTAAAAATGAAAGGTTTTTGAGGTGTTTATTATTACCGGTGCTGTATACTAATTTGTTATAATAATGGTTTAATTACTAATTATTATTAATGAGTTTATCGTATTAGAGTTAAGCTATATTATTCCAGTAACGTTCACTTTTATTTTACATAAAGTCAGTGGACCAGGTCGAATCCAGCCTCAAAAATAGTATATTTATTAGTAATATAAGTTTATTAAAATAACTTACTGTAAATAGTATATAAAAATAAATTCATCTGTTAAGTATATTATAAGTCCTTGGTGTAAATAGTTTTAGCAACATGACAGTAGTTTTTGGTTGATTTCAAATTCTATTAGAATGTTTGCGCCTCGCTTTGAGCACCACCGTGCAAAAGGAGATTGTTTTAAATGCATTTCTCGGAACCTGTTGCAGTTCTATTTCTCTTCATGTAATATTTAAGATTACTTCGATGTAAAAGTCGAGCTCGAATTGCTCACCACTGTTTGTAAATATTAACCGTAGATAATTTTTTTAACGTACCTTCTCGATTGATACGATCGACGATATATTTTTTGAATCGGACTTTGGGGGTTTAATTTTGTTGCGCGGAACCCTAATTATTTATCTAAAATTATTTTAATTTTATATATATAATTTTATATATAGCCTAAGTTACCCGCTATAATATCAGCTATCTGTCAGTGAAAGTCCCGGAACAAACAGACAGACAGACAGCCAAACATTTAAAAAATTGTTTCTTACTTATAAGGACCATATACACCTTCATAAGCATTGAGTAGAAAGCTGTTATTTTGTTATTAAATCAAACAGACACTTAAATTTCATTTTTTGTATAGAAGCTACCAAGGGAAGGAATGGAGCACAGTATGGGCAGAAGCAATATTTTGGACAAAACACCTTACTACGATTGTCCAATGTAACAACCGTGTGTGACGTTGACAAGCGATGTTATGGTTATGGCACTCATTATTATTATATTAATCCTTTTTATCCTTTTAAGAAATGTTAAACCGGTGGTGCCGGTCATCGCATTTAAATCACAATAGTCGCAGTGATTCTTTAAGTCCAATTAGCGACACTGTCTGTCGTTTTCCCTTTAATTAGCGTAATACCTAACCACTTTTTTTTAAATTGTATCTTAAAGAAAATTCTTAGAAAATGTTGTTGACTCTGACTTGTTTATAAATATGCTAGAGAGAAGAAGAAATCGAAAGTATTTAATGTATGAAAACAAAAGAGTTCTATCAAAGTGAACAGTGCAACTGTTTTGTCTTAGTCGTGTAACTGTTTAGTGTTTTATTAATTTACATTGTGTTAATGATACAGTTTATTTTTAATAATTTTTCCTAAGCCTACACTTACGTTATATTACTAACTTTGATTCAGGATTATTTAAAAAAAAATAAGTAAAGTAACATCTTGTAAATGTCCCACTGCTGAGCACAGACCTCTCATTTCTCTTCATTTTTGTAAGGGATTGAGTTTACACGTTCGCAGTAATATAAATATCAAACTACAACTCAACTATTCTCCATAAATTCAATTTGTTTTCTTTCATTACAAACCCACTTCCTATTATATAAAGCCACAGAACATAATTTGAGTATTAAATTTCATAACTCATTTCAACGCAATTATCTGTGACATACTCCGGCACATTCATGTTACACTTATTTAAGCCATCCTTTATTTTAATTATTACACAAGCCGAAAATTTACCATTTTCGGGTTGTATAATAATTAAATTTAATATCATTTAAATGTTACTACTACAATATCACGACTCAGATTTTAACGTAGAGTGAGTCCTGGGTTGAAATCCTAGCTGTAGCTACACAATATTTGTATAAGACATAAAATACTTATTTTTTAGTTTACATGTATAATATCTCCGACTCTGTATTTCTTTCGATCTTATCGCCTATATTGCAAACGCGGAAGTGGGATAACTGCGTTAACGCAGTCGCTCACTGCACACCTACAGAAAGGTTAAGCCGTGGTCGCAGTTTGTTATAGAATCATCACAAGTTTTTGTTGTTGCCTGTTTAATGATATGTCATATAAATGTCCATAAGCCCTTGCCTGGTTACCTCTACCATTGCCTGATAACTCTGGACCACATTGAACTGCCACATTATAGTGAATGATGACGGTATGTGGTAATTCGGCGATAAACTTTAAATTTTTGCTGGTGGTAGGATTCATATGCAGGAATCCGTGTAGGTAGGAACCACCGCAAAGCCAGTTGTACTGCCGTGAAACAGTAGTGTACAAACATTACTGTGTTTCGGTGTGAAGGGCACTGAGAGCTAGTGTAATCATTGAGCATATGAGACTTAATTACTGATGTCTTAGGGTGACGGGCGCAGTGTGGTGTCACGCAGAAATATGACACTCCGTTTGTTATGAGCAAATATTCCATTTCCCATCAGGTGAACGTTTTGGTCGTTTCGTCACTTTATCTATTAAAAACAATCAATTTAACATATAATTTGATAAATCAAGTTCCATTTCAAGAAATAGAAGCACTGCGTGCATAATTATCCTCTTTCTATTTCTATTAAGTCCCATGGTACTGGTGAGCAGAAACGCAGAAAAAGAAGCGTTGGTGTGACATCAAAAGAGCGCGACGTTAAAACGCGACGCTACAACTGTCTTCTGTTTGGCGAAGCCTTTAGTAACTGCAAAACCTAGTGACACAGACATTTTTTAGACATGGATACTCGTACATATCGCGAGGAAAGATTGCAGAGTAAAGTATTATACATACATAGATACATACAGACAAGCCTTTTTTTCCATATGAGGAGTAGGCAGAGGCCACTCACGTAGCCCACTTTTCGCTTTCGTAGGAAACGAGACATTATGGTACGAGTCAATAAAATTCATACTCCGCATTGCGTTCCCACGAGCAGTATAGAGAGCATATTATAGTGTTATTCTGCACGAATAAAGGCTGTCCGTACAATACCTTGGTCGCCTCTTACAACACTTCGTCAGTAAAGAGGTAGTTAGTACTATTCTGCTCTGCCGGACACCTTCTGCTTATTATATTAAGCATTATACATATATACATTTCAGTCCAGTTGTATGAGACTACGATGGGTTTAAGTACTTACACACTAAGGCTTACATTTTAACATTAACAACTAGCACTAATCCACCCTACAACACTAAACGTGCCGTAGCCTCCAAGCCGCGCTTCTGCTTAATCACCTCAAACAACCGCTAACCATTACACTTTGTTTACATGTTCATAAATAAAATCAAACTGGTAGCGGTGCTCATACTAGTACTTATATTATGCAATAGGTAAGCATAGCTCGCCCTGTAACTCTAGAGTACTTCTGAAATTTCGATATATATACCTATACCGCTATATATACCAAAGCATTTATTTATCTACTAGAGTACGATTTTTTTTATATGGAAGAAAGTGACGAAACGAGCAAATCGTTCTCCTGATTGTAAATGCAACGTCTGTGTCTGATGACTGTGTATGATGTCTCATGCCTCAAGGTGACTAGCGCGGTGTGGTGTCACACTTCGCTAGTCACCTTGTGGCATCAGTTCTTAAGCGTCATATGCTCAGTATTCAGACTGAACACCAACCACTAGTTCTATGTTCTACACATAGAAATGTTCTGGCTGACACAGCATTTGTTATGGACAAAGATTGACTGGCCATAATAAAAATACAATAAAAAAATGTTTCTTTGCCGGGTATAAGTTTCTTAGACATTTCCGTTTGTCTGACGGTAGTTAGACTTTAAAGACAGCCACGAGATAAATAATAAAAATAATATTACAAAAAGTATCCTAGTGATATAATAATCATTCTGTCAGCCATTTGAGCGCGATTGCATGACAAAATAAATATATAAACTTTGATATTTGTAATATTATAAGGATATGTATAGGATTGAAATATTCAGTAACTAATGATTGAGTTTTGTTTATCGAAACGAATACTTATTTCATTACAATGTAAACTGATAGAAATTGATTAGTAGAACGTAGACGCTCGATGACTGTATTATGTTAACGATATACTTCTCATAGCACGTCAGAAACAATGACAAGTCTAATTAACATTCGATAAACAAACAAATTATAGCAAACGTAACGATTGTACGAGTATGATAATTGCAGCTTGTAATATCAGTTATATGTTGCGGTTATGTGGTTAGAAAATGAATTGCGGGAATGTATTGTTATGTAGGGATGCGACTGAAATTGGTTTCTACGTTGATTTCTCATCTGTTTTGTCGGCATTTATTGTAAAATTAATTACAGAGTTTTGATTATGTATTTAGAATAGACTTCACGTTCGTTTATTCAGATTAGTTTTGATTTCCCTGAGCAACTAAGTGAAATTATAAGAAAAAATATAATCGCTTCAAAAAATATTTATGTGGATACTGTTCTTCCTCATAAAAGAAGTTACGTTATCCAATAGCGGGCTGGAAAATAAAACGCATATATTCAATATTGTATAATAAAAGACATCTGATAGCTTAAATGAAACAACAAGCTGAAGTGGCAATGCGCCGGTCATATAGCTCGTTCATCCCATATCCGTTAGGGAAGAAAGGTTTTCGAGATTAGGCAACCTCCTACCGACAGACTCTCCACTAGACTTTCCAGCGAAGGAAGACTTTGCGAGGAGTCGATGGATGCAGGTGACTCAGGACAGAGTTTTGAAGAAATTTTTGTTGGTGGTTGTATGTTCCATGTTCGGCAGAATAATAATGGTGATCTGGTAGTAAGTGACATAGCTCAAATGATTAGCAATCTGACGTTGCAATAGGCCGGATTGAATGATGAACCCTTGGGGCAAGAAGCACTCGAGTGGTGTACAATCTTTGTTGATTTTCGTATTATGAAAATATGTCAAAGAGCGTGCTTTGTTTACTCTTTTTAGTTCCAATGTTTTTACAAGAAATGCGGAATTTCTTTTGCCCTGTTTCCTCTACTTCCGACGAACATTATTTACGAAACGGCGGTTTGATAAACAAAGTTATATAAACTTCTTATGTCGAAAAATAAACTGCCAACAAACTGCAAATATACATCGGTTTGCGGAGTGGCTAAGCAATTGGCTTCTGCGCTACGGGTCTCAGTCTCGATGATCGGGAAATAGTGGTACCTGGATTGGGTTCAAAAAAACGTTGCCAACTATTTGTTTTCAATAAATTGCATTTTTAATTTTGAACCATCAACCTGAGCGGTCAACCGTTTCTGCTTATTATTTTACCAATTACTATATTTCGGAGTTCAGAAACGGTTTTATAACAGGTTCGCTGTCGCTCTTATCGGCATTAACGTCGCAATAAGACAAAATCTCGTATGAATAAATGCCTATCGTTGGGATTTTCGTTATATCTGATGATTTTGATTAAATGCGTATTTTTTATAGAACAAAGTTACGAGACATGCAAATCATCAGGTGAACTTTCTGCTCGTCTCGTCACATAAAAAAAATCCATTCCCCTGATGGTAAGTAAAACGTTTTCCCATAATAAATGCCGTGTCACTCAGAACATTTCTGTGAGGCACCACACGGCACTTGTGAGCATGAGACATCAGTTCATAAGTCTCATGTTCCAAGTTATAACAGTCTTCAGAAACACAGTAATGTTTGCACACAGTTTACTGCTTCTCGGCAAAATAATTGTTGTTGTTTTTTTTTTTTTTGTTGTTGTTTTAGTTGCTACCTACGTGCATAGGAACCCTACAACCAAATTTAATAAAATTGTTATTAACCGTTAAAAACTCATTTTACTGGCGACATACCCATAACGTAATCCAATTGGTATGTTTCTTTAATTCATTAGATTTCAAGTCCCACAAGTTGTTTATTTTTTGTTAAGGACTTTTGAAATAGAATTTAAAAATAGTTTTTAAATTCTAGGATTCAGAACTCACCGCGGGTACTAGTCAATGTTAGCTCTGAACAATTCTCTCCTACACGAAATTGTACAATGCAGTTCGTAAATGTTACTAGTCGTTTTAAAACAAAACATTTTTATTTGTAGAAACCGAATACGATTGAATTCAAATTATACAATTTACCTACAATTTAAAAGTTATGTGAAATCATTTTATTTCCAAAATGGCTTATTATAATACAATGTTCTTAATCCTTTTGTATTGACTAAACTTAAATATTATTCTACAAAATTGGAAAATGAGTAAAATCTATATTAAGTGACAGACTAGACCTAAGTCGCTCTCGTCGACGGGTCGACTGTCTACGGTGGTGGTCGTTGATAAGTTCGGCGGAAAGAATGATAATATGCTAAGATCCGCATGCAAAATATAAAATGGTGTAAATTACCTAGTTTTGAAGTGCACCGCCCGCCCTCCACAGTAGCGTGCGCAAGCATACTAACACTACCACTAGGCAATATACACCACTGAAGTCGAAACCTCGACAAGTGTTTCACCTTAAAACGAGGCATTATCAAGTGATATTGACTTTACGACAGTCCACCGCCGAGTGAGCAGCGCGGTCAAAGAGCTGCCTATTTATTATGAACATTATAGTCACGATTACGCAACCGCACCTTATCTAAAATAATGCAATGACGTCATCGCGATAACGGCCGTTTCGTCTCATAATACACCACCCGAGTCACGTAGGCAGCCGTTTGCGACCGCATGAATACGTACCGTAGTCTCTACAAAAAATGTTAGTATAAGGAATAGTTGTTCTATTTGTCCAAATAAAGTACTAATTTATTTTTCTTATATCTATCTACCCGTGCGAAGCCGGTGCCGATTGCTAGTAAAAAATAAAAATAATAACATTACACTGCTAAATCAGCAAACGAACGTATCGGATTCACCACTCTTAAATATCTTTAAATCCAGTACTTAAAATTTTAAGTCTATTCAAAGTAGTCGTTTGCTATCCATGCGGTCGCAAACGGCTGCCTACGTGATGTATATTGCCTAGTGGTAGTATTTTAGTGGTGGGGAGGGCGGGTGGTGCTTTTCAAAACTAAGTACTATACACCATTTTATATTTTGCATGCTGATCTTAGCAACTTAACTTTCCTTCCTTCCTTTCTTTTAAACAATGACATCTAATCTAAATTTTAATAGGTAATAAAATTATTTTTCAATTATAAAAGTGATTTTTACTAATAATATTGTTGTTCTTGCCGTCGTTCCCATGTAATTAAATCTTGCTATACGCTATAAATTCTAAAATAATATTACGCTAGTATGATTGTAAAATCGTTAAAAAGTTCTTTGCAATCTATGGCGTTACACAAAGAGACGGAATATTGTTTGCTCTTGGTTAATATACCTAATAATTAATAGTTGTTAATATATCATACCAATTCGTTTTATTATTTACTCATAAGTAAACAAAATTAAAACAATATAAATGATTCCGGTTCTACGTAAACACTCTACATTTAATTTTTTGCTTTTGTTTGACGTACGATATTCAGTGACTTGATTATATAGTATTCGTTAACCGCTTGCTTCGCTGGGCGCAACTAATAATTTTGCTAATTGATACGTTTTTTTTGACATAAATGATTTTGAGATTTCAAAACGATTAAAATTGATTGAAACAAATTTATGAAATCATTTTCAATAATGTTGTTTTATTTTAGCTTAATTTTATCAATATAATATATCTTTATAAACATCATTCTTCACCATTTTCGTCAACGATGCGAGAATAACCATAGGGGAGAGCTTACGTGCAACTAAAAACTGCCCATGCCTTTTTTCCATATAAGGGATAGGCAAAGACCAGAACCGTAATCCACTTTTAGGCCCCGCGAGAAAAGACGTGACGGGTGGCGAACCACGTCGCCGCCATTGTGGTACGAGTAGAAAAGTTATTACTTCCATTGCATTCAAACGAAAAGTGTTTCTTTCGAAACTACCGGTAAAGTAACACTGTCACACCACTCATTAAAGATTTGGAGCACCTTCTGTCTTGCCGAGTCCCATCTAACGTTTCAATGCATCTTTTGTGTGCTTTAATTTCAGACTATTATTTTTAATATTTTGGCTAGATGTAATACTTCGGCAAAATTGCTTTGCTTTGAAATGTTGCACATTGAAGTCACTACGTTCGTCAATTTGATTAAATTGATGAGATAAGTTTTACCAGTCCCACCTGTACTACGAGTATCTGAAAAGAAAAAATTCCCTAGTTTGTATTAATACTTGAAATTATTTCATAGTATAGTGACTTTTGCCTACTCTTGTTATTTTACACTTTTATTATTATTTACTAATCTCTCTAGGGCAAATACCCCGTATTTATTTTCATTCACGAATACTCCTAATTAACTATCTAAAGCTCTAACCCCACATGGTTTTCGTAAACTATTCTTCTAGAGCACGTCTATCCCAGTCCCCAAGTCGTATCGGTATGGAAAATCCGCCGGCGGCAGCTAATTGCACAGACTGGTCGTGCGTCGCAGAAAATTTCTTGAAAAGCGCACAATTATGGAATGACAACCGTCAAAATGATGTGGAAGGAATTTTGTGCTGCGGCGCAATGTACGACGTATGTGGACAATCATCGTCATTATCATTTCAGCCTATCACTAGTCCACTGCTGAACATAGGCCTCCCACATTGATTGCCAAAAAAGCTTGTAGCTTTTATTTTGGGGGTTTTTTCCCTAGTTGCCACGCTTGGCTGGCGAGTTGGCAACCGCAGTTTTATTTATTCAGATCTTCAAGGAAGATGCTGCTGCCCATCTTCTGGTTTTAATTTTCTCTCTTGTTCTTGATGGACACCACACTGCACCACACATAACGATATTGTAATAATTGTAAACTATCATTGTGTTGTTTTTTCTTACAGACAAATTTTACAACTACTTACAAATTCACATTTACAAAGGATTATTCACTTTCCTTCATTTGAAATCCTGTTAAAGCTATTGATTGAAGTCGTCCGCAGGGAAAGATTGTTTTCAAGTGCATTTCTAGGAAAGTCTGTTCATCTTTATTTCACTCAATTCACTTGCACATTACTTAGAAGAGATCCGTAAAATGGCGGCCAAACCGTGTTAGTAATGTGACAAACTAAAATCTACTTAAATATTTCCTGTTTTTTATAAGAGGAATTCATAATTTAGTGAAAGAATCAAATACGATTTACATTATTAGGGTTATTTTACCACATTATGTACATATCTCTCGGCGCCGTACTAGTTTTATTCATAAAATTGTGTGTCGTTGCGAGTAACGTTACAAGTATTACAATTTTAAAATATTATTTATTTTTATAATGTCCAAATTGAAATATTTAAGCATTTATCGTATACGTCTGTAAATGCAGCACCTACGCTGTTAAAACCAACTACCGCACTTCTTTCACCTTTTGCAGTACCTACCGATCCTAATTGTTATGTAAGCCCTTTTGGAAAATTATTTCTCCAATTTTGGGGTAAATAAAGCGCTTTGATACGATAAAATGCTCATATGTTATGATTTCAGTTTCACAATCCGCAATAGGAATACATAGTATTTCAAAGAATCTAAAAGCTTATGTAATCTTGAATAAAACCAAAATGATTGTATTCTTGTATTTTATCCAAGAAAGCAGAGATTGGAATTTGATATTATTTGCGCAACAAGTCTTGTAATAAAACTTTTTATCGTAAATCCGTCTTGATTCGTCTATTTGCAGAGTTGATTTTGTAGTCGATACAATATTTATAGGATTCTGAAATAGTTAAGTGTAAAAGTGAAACATACATCTATATATCCTGTGGTAGATTAACGAGGGAACGTAACTAGGTTATTTTTAAATTGTTTTTACCAATTAGTAATACAGTTGTTACTTTATTTTTATAATAACTAATAATTTTTGTCTTTGTTGGTGATAAAACATTGCTTAACCCGAGAATTTCTCCTCTATCTTATCGCTTTTATTGAACATACATTGCACATACACGACACCCAGATCCTGAGATGAGTCCTGAGACCCTCATACAAATATGTGTTCTGTGCGGGATTCCCGTGTCACAGAATCCAGTCGCTTAGTCACTGCTCGTTACATTACAAAGTGAATTCGTAAGTTTTTTTTACTAACAATTACTACTAATTTACATTCAGTATACATTTTTACATAGACAATGGAATAATTGAAGATGTTTAAAAAAAAGTAGGGTTTAAAGATAAATCCAATTTCTATCTTAGAAAACAATTGTGGATAATAACTAGGAAAGAATAATTGTGATTTTTATACATTACGGGTCATTCTTCAAGGAATTTCTCATAATGTTCAGTAACAGTATCGTTAATAAATTACCCGGTAATACGTTGTTACAACGTACCATTATATTAATAACTTTATATTATATAATTTATGTTACTCGTATATAATATAAAGTTAAAATAAATTATAATTTACATTAATAACCTGCTCTTAATTACGAAAGTGTTAATCCGCGATGAGATGAAAATTCGACATAATACGTTTTTTTAGACATTTCTCCTGTATCGTGGGTGCGTTTTACACGCATAAATTTCACATGCACAGTACAACCAGGGGAGCTACTGTGTAACTCTGGTTGGTTTCTTGATCGGTTTCATTTGATCCCATTAACTAATGAATGAGTTTTATTTTCTCGTTTGAAGCTCATTCATTGGTTAATGGGATCAAATGAAACCGATCACGAAACCAACCAGAGTTACACAGTAGACCCCCTGAACAGAAAACCAACCATCGGTTCGAAAAATTATAATTCGAGACAATACAAATTTATATTAAAAGGTGCTAGGATTCCTATGCAGGAATCCGTCTAGATAGGTTATTCTAAGGTGAAGCAGTAGCGTGCAAACATTACTGTGTTTCGGTTTGAAGAGCACTGAGAGTTAGCGTAATCACTGGGCATATGAGATTTAAGAACTGATGTCTCAGAGTGACGGGCGCAGTGTGATGTCACACAGAAATGTTCTGGATGACACAGCATTAGTTATGGGTAGACGTTGCTCGTCGAGAGGTTAGAAGGGAGGAGAGAAGAAGACGTTACCATTAGGTTAATGTTTTGCTCGTCACTTTATCAAATAAAAAATAAATAAAAAAAATTGGTGTGGAACGTTTCTTTCCTTGCTTATCCCGGCTACGTCGACTGAGTAACAACAAAAATGTTCTCCAATGGCGGAATGATTATAATCATACGTAACTTATTCTACAGTTTAACCAATATGCACCGCAATCGCATATCCAACTAACTAGCAAGCGTCGCGATTATGACAAATGCTCTCAAATTGGGGGAGGTCTTTGTCCAGCAGTGGACTATATATACACATATACACATAAGAAATATCCATCTAAACATTCATAACTACTCGTAAATAACAAATGTTATATGTAAATAAACATAGATATTAATACATATAATATGAATATAATATAAGACAGAAGTAAAAGTAAAAAAGTAAAGTTTCAGTCTATAAATGTCCCACTACTGAGCACAGGCCTCCTCTCATTTCTGAGAGGGTTTTTGGAGCTAGGAAGAATCCGCCACGCTGCTCCAATGCGGGTTGGCGGACTTCACATGTCTTCGAATTATTTTTAATTTCTCAGACATGCAGGTTTCCTCACGATGTTTTCCTTCACCGCCGAGCACATGGTAGCTCAGCACTTAAAATTGCAATTAACAATTTTAGTGGTGCCGGCACCGGGAATCGAACCCAGGTCACTCGCGTACTATGAAATTTAAAGCGAGCGCCTAGCCCCTGAGCTACCACGGCTCCTCAAGACAGAAGTATAGATTACTAATATATAATATTTTAAATAATACTTAACAGTATGCTTACTGTACTAAGAACATAACTGCTCCACATCTACTCAATCCTTTTTTATAATTTCAATTATTGAAATTTCTGTGAATCATTATTTAAATAATTCATTATTTTGCGTATTTGCAAATAAAATTGTAATCATAGTATTGTTCAACAGCAACAGAATTCATTTTAAGCTCGCTCAATTTATATACAGCTATGAATAAAATGTAGACCTCGTTGTGAACCGTCCATTCGCGCGGATCGCGGACGCTGCCCGTTTCAACTTTATTATTTTACTACTTCGTTTTCCGGAGCTTATTAATGTTTTTGTAATTGGTTTCCTGCCGGTCATAATCTAATTTACGCGCATCTTTACACTGTGATATGCAAAAACACGTAATCATCAATAAGTTAAAGAATAAGACTATTCGGTTAAATCGATTGTTAATACTTTCCTAATTCTAATTCCCCTTTAGTTTAATGGCTTAAAAATAAATTACAATTCATAGATATGCTTATTACTAGAATACACGTATTTTGAAATTTTTATTCAAAGGTGTGCACTTAACATCGAAAGCTATTTTTTTTTCGAATAGAAAACAGTTTAAATTCCTAATAGTACTGAAATTTTACTGAACAAATAAAAATTTCGTTCTCCAAGCTGTAACTCAAACAGTTGCTGAAATCTCACAATTAAAATGTTAAAACGGTAAAGGCGGAACGATTTTGTAGACTTAACAAACTTTGCTTTTTAATAATTTATACTAATGAAAGGATTTATAAGATTAATTTAATCATATGGTCGTAAAATCTTGGTGATATTATAGATATAATAGATATAATTAGACATGGTATGTTTGCTTGAATACTCACGGCAATACAATATGTATATCTAAACTAATATTATAAACGGGACAGATTTGATTTTTTGTATGTTTGGTTGTAATGAATAAACTCACAAACTACTGAACCGATTCTAAAAATTCTTTCTCCTAAGTACAACTACATTTTCACCGACTAACATGAGTTGTATTGAATTGAAAAAAAAACCGAGATCCCTACGAACATTGCTATGCTGTAACTCGAGATACCAAAAATTTACTGATATAAGTTATGATTTGGCGTGCGCTGCAAAAACGATTGATGATAAAGAAAATAGTGTACTACATTTTCATAGTACTCATCATTAATCACAAAAAAGTCCGCGAGTCTATATGTCTAACTATTATAGTTAATTCACAATAACCGCTTTTTGTTCAAATTAGTCTATCAAAACTCGGGTAGAATCGAAAGATGATGACATTCGTATCATATTAACCCTTATCCTACAAAATAGTTTTATAGTCAAGTTTGATGTACATGTAAAGTCCTCTTTAAATTATTCAAATCGGACCTGTCGTTTAAAAGTTACGATATGTATAAAAATGCTAAAAGTAAGAAAAATGCCGTGGTGTGAGAGAAAAGCTCTGCGCTCGCCCGCGCTACTAGAGAATAGACTAAGAACTATTAAATTCTTACCCACTCATATTATTTTTTGTAAACTAGAAACAATTGAATAGTGGTTTGGAATTTTAATTATATTTTTTTTATTTAAAACTGAAACACTATAAAAATGCAGCGGCCGCGGTGTCTCTCGAACGCCGCGCCACCGCCCGGCTTTATGCAACTTGGGCATCATCGAGGTGCGCGGCTCCTCTGCGCAGCGGTTGAGAGCGGTCGTTTTACCTACGTTTAACGCTACCACGACGTCAAATATTGGCTATATTTCATGGCTTATTTTCCCATAAATAAAACATTATTTTGGTAAAACAACGTAATCTTATCTGACCAGCTGCAGAGCTGCCGATGAGAATAGTCGCTACAAAAAAATGTTAGTGTAAGGAATGGTGGTTGTTCTATTTGTCCAAATAAAGTACTAATTTATCATTCTATTATCTATCTACCCGTGCAAAGCCGGGGCGGATCGCTAGTGCTAAATAATGTAAAGCTTTTCGTAGTCAATTAAATATATGATGGAAAGTGTCTATCATTGTACGCGGTACTTAAGGTAGGTAAATAAAAATAATTTCTTAAAGGCACATGATGATGAATGTCCTCCGTGTCTGTTAAGACGACAGACATGTACCAGTCAACAATTAAAAGTTGTCATCTGTGAAGAATTTAAAAGTGTCCTAAGTATTAACGAAAACACAGAAGCACTCCGTTGTTTCAATGTCTCTGTAATACAACTTAAGCTATAAAATCGTTAGAAAGGTCGGATGCCGTGTCAGTTACACGGGTATAAATCGCAGTACACGCAGACCTGAGAATAAGTTCACAAGAGAAACATCACTCAACAATTACAGACCTGTAACACTATTATCTACTTATGCCAAAATATTTGATAAATATATGTGTCACCGCCTAACTCCTTATAAAAATACAAAATTCTAGATAATAGCTAAAATGGTTGCCAACGAGACTAGACAAAATGCAGCCCGAAATGAAATACTCATTGGCTTACTATAAGACATAACCAAAGCGTATGATGAAGTTCCCTATCATTTATTACATACAAAACTGTATGGCTCTTCTATCCGAGGACCAGCCTACTCCTGGTTTGAATGCTCCCCAATTATAGAAAACTAATTAAAATTAATTATCTTAAACATATTAATAAACTATTATCAGATTCAAAGTATGCTTAATTCTACAAAAAAGTGACCACATTTTTAATATTTTTAATTCACATAAATCACCCCTCCAAAAATTCAGAGAAGGCACCTTGTGAGTATTATTTGCAGATGTCATTTCTAAAAAATTTAACAGCGGAAACCCTAGCAATCCAATGCGTGACGTAACGCTTTAAAAACTATAACTGATTGGTCACAACACAAAATTTAGAAATAAATTGTAATAAAAAAAACGTATACATATCTTATATATAAAAACATATCTTACCGAAACGAGTAATAAATGTATCTTCCCAAAATTCACAAATTGAAAAAAAATAAGAATTCAATAAAGTTTACAAAACTCACGTCGAACAATAAAAATTTACTTACATTAATTTTGAGTTGTAATGCAATATACCTACTCATCAACACAGAAGCAGGTTCATTCGCGTACTGTTAATATGCGCGCATATGCGTATTGTTAATTCATGTATGGAATTATGGTATGGGAGAACAGCACAAATTTAAATTAACTTACATTTTATTCAAGAGAACGGTGAAGAAGTTAAAACGCGTGAGGTGTATGTATAAAATAGATTACACAATATGCCGGGAACCGTACGTTGCAAAACATGATTTACTTACTTTAACTACCATTATACATAATTTTAATGAATATATATTTACATTTAGTTATATTTAGAAACAAAAGTATGAACATAATGTTTGATTAACACTTGCCATAAACGTACGTCTTAAGAACATACGTATTATTTTATTTGTTGGCGTCTAAAATAAAAATAATAAAATGTAGTCCGCATTACAAGGCAATAAAAATATTCAATAAATTTTTCATGTCTTGCACATTTAAATAGATTAAATACATTAATGAAAGATGAAGAAAACATTATTAAATATTACTAAAAATATGTTGCTGTAGTTTATTATAAATGGAGCGACCGCCCGCACAGTTTTGCGGGAAGCCGGTGGATGTAGGTTACTCGGGACCTGTGTTTAGTGTAAATCTATGGGGAAGGTCTATGTTCATCAATGAACTTGTGATGGGCTTAAAGGAGGAAAATGATGATGATAATAAATATTGTCATCTCCGAAAAAGATAGTGTAGTTTTGGTCATATACAAATATTATTGCGATAATCAAATCCAGTACTCACGTCTCAACAGGAACGTCCTCTGACCGATAAGTCATGCTATCGTCTAATGTACGTGTGATACACTTCTAGTAACACTTAAAGTACTTTCTGGCAGTTGATTCGAACGCATTGCATTCGTTTTCGCTTCATTTCAAAATCCGTTAAAGCAATCGAGCGCCGTGCCGAGCACCGCCACGTGCGGAAAGGATTGCTTTCCAATGTATTTCTCGGAAAGACGATTACAACGCCATTTAACTTGTTGTTATACTCAAATAAGTACTATTGATTTGTTTTCGTTATTACTTCTTCTTCATCGGCCTGTACGAATTTCGCTGCTGGATAGACCTCTCCAAGTTCAGGATTCGACACTTCGCACCGTAGGCGCTGCTACCTGTCGCTGTCTAGTCTAGAAAGTTGGTATGGCCAGGCTTGTTTATTCCCCATTCAATTATAGAGATTTTTCTGGCATGTCCCTTTGTTGTCTCTTACGACACCTACGGTATGAAATGGTACCGCCATAAGTTATTACTTAATAGTTGTTATTTAGGGTCAAACAAAATGATAACGTGCTCCTGGTCGATTTCCACTGCGACAACTTCAGAATACTGTCGGAAGCTATAAACTGCGCAGGATATATTATAGTGCAACAAGTGTAAGAGTAAATACAGAGGCACTCACTCGTCGTCATTCAATAAGATAGAAAGTAAAGTAAAATTTTTAACTATTGAGAATAAATAGTCAAAGGCTAAAACCCACATTTTGCACAAATATTGGCGCGGCGCAGTACAGCAGGTACAGGTGCAGCCACGTGGTCGTCAAAAATATAAAGAAGAAAGTAAACTTTAAATTTTAACATTTTTTTTTCATAAAAATTATTGTTCTTAAAATGGTGTTTAGTCTCGTATTTTTTTTATTGATACGCGTATCGTATGTCAAAGACGAATTCATCGACAGAGAAGTTATCTAAAATATTTTTCCTCCTCTGCATGGACCTATGCAGGGACTAGACCCTGCAACATTCTTTCGTTTTACAAGATTAGCACCCAGAAGTCGGAAAACAAATACCATTATTTAGAACAACAGTAACATAGAGTATTTTATTTTTACTGACATTTTAATTGTTTACTAGGAAAACATGGGCGTTGAACTTATATACAATAAAGATAATTTTTCAAATTCAATTTATGCATCACCACTGAATATTAAACAAAATTTACCAAAATGGCAAAAAAATTTTCGCATTTCCAGTCAAGAAACAATGTTCCAGTATTAACTTCTTTTAGTGCCCTAGCCCGGCTACGCCCAGGTAAAATTTTAATACACATAAATCTTCCTGGAGAGTTGCCGATCATAGCAGTGAAAACCGCATGCAAACTCGTTCTGAGGTTCCGCATGCAAAGCGCGGTCATACAGAAGGACAGACGCTCGCCAGGGGCTTCCTTTTATACTATGTATATATATATTTGGAAAGCCACACACATAGCTTGTAAAACACAAGCTTGTTATAATAAATCAGCAGCGAAGCCTGCGGAAGGAGTTGATTCGCTGTCGATAGGG
This sequence comes from Luehdorfia chinensis, assembly GCA_019845155.1. NCBI lineage: Eukaryota > Metazoa > Arthropoda > Insecta > Lepidoptera > Papilionidae > Luehdorfia > Luehdorfia chinensis. The sequence continues at coordinate 101,025 of JAHVAK010000208.1, read as the reverse complement.
GACTTACAGAGCTTTAAAATAGTGAAGAAATCTTATGTGGCATCTCAACGACTTCACTCTGCTCGTACGATTTTACGGCTGCAGATTTACGAGGGGGCTCCAAGTGTCTTTCCAAGTTTTGCACGTAAGTATTTTACTTTCATAAAATAATTCGATAGGTGTAAAAACAACAATACACAGACGGCAACATAAAGATTTTTTTTTGTTTTCAATGGTTGTCACATTACTATAAATTCTCGTTTAAAACATATCACTCAAACTTAAACGCTTGTGTTTTGAAATGGTCGACCTTCCTCATCTTTGCTAGCGTGAATTTTTGCTAGCGAGAAGCACATGACTATACAAAAGTATAGTCATGTGCTTCTCGCTAGCAAAAATTCCCAGGCATGTATGATTTTTTATTTTTAAAATTATCTATGTATTTCTGGACTAACGACGTATAAAAATTACGACAAATACAAATCCACTGTTCTTGGCAGAGTCCTGTGTCCACTGGACTGTAACAGGCTGATGAAACAGAAGAAGTCGAATTGAGTGTTGTGGGCAAGCATAACTGTGCTTTAGTCTGAAGAACACTGGGAGCTAGTATAATTAGTGGGCATATGAGACTTAAGAGTGACGCAATGTAGTGCCACACTAGATTTTACTGGGTGAAACAGCACATTATGGGCAGATGTCGACGACGATACTAACCATCAGATGAACGTTTTGCGTGTCTTGTCACTTTCTCCAATAAAGCCTTGTTTTGCCTGCTACCCGTACTTGAGGTAGGTATGTTTATCTCTGTCAGTGTATAACTGAATAAATAATCATATCACCGTTAACCGAAGTTAACTTCGATGATTATTTATTCAGTTATTCATTCCACTAATTAACGATTGCTTCACCTTCATGTTTATCGACTAATATAACATAGCTGAGCAACTGCGCCAAAGTCTTCGCAATTATTGTGTCTTACACCGTCAGAATACGGCCGATATTCGCTGGTAATTTTTCTTTTAATCGCATAAACCTTTACTATAAATATCGCTAAACCAATATGCCAACCCTTTATTAATAATGCAGAAACCAAATAAACTGTTTGAGAAGTTATATTATATGTTATTGGTTTTGATAACGTCAGTTCACAGTCAACCGTCTGACCTAATTAATATTCAATGAAGCTCGTAATTCATACTAATACTTATAGACTTATCCATACTATATTATAAATGCGTAAGAACCTCTCTATGTCCCTCTGTCTGTTTGTTACCTTTTCACGGCTCAACTGCTGAACCGTTTTGCTCGTCCCATCACTTTATCCAATAAAAAAAACACTAGAGCCCGCCAATGTCAAAGTCAGGCACCGGTTAGAAAACTTTTTGTCCCCACGTTTTGCTCCTTCTTTGTGTATGAAGATATTGCTCTATCAGCCATGGTGACCACTTGCTATCAATCAGGTGGAGGTGTTTATCACTGTTACATAAGAGAATTTTAGCAAGTATTTTTGATGTATGTGTCAGTTTAATTTCCTTACAATAGAACAATGCTAAACGTAAACAGAACCTTGAATCTTTCCATTACAATGTACAGTGAAATAATATACATCATTTGAACTATATAGCCTTTCGAATTTTATTATGTAGCTCAATTCATAAGAAAACGGGTGTAATATTTTCCCCGTCGTGTTGCACAGTCAAAAAGGTAGTAAGTATTAAGGAATATTTCTTTTGTAGCTGTGGACTCATAGTATAGGATCACGTTATAAATTGATGAGTTTTTTTTTAATTGATAATTTGTTATACGGCATTTAATTCTCAAAACCTAAATCCCTAACTAAAGAACGTTTTAATGAACTGTTGTCAATGTAGTAGGTATCTCACCACGTTAAATCGCTAGTCAGTTAAGAGCAACAAAGATCTAAATTTGTGATAAAATTTTTCGTGTAGCTGATTTTTTTTAATTTAATTTTATTTTATTACACTTCTAATGCTTTACAATAAAATGCTGATTTTTTACGTTTTAAATTGTGTTAAATCTATCGAGCAAAACAGTCCCCAGCCCCGGCGCGCGGTATTGGATTGCTTTTCAATATTCTTCTGTTAAAGTCAGTTCTAGCTTTAAACTACTGAAAAGAAACACTAAACCACAAATCCTGAGCCACGTTTTGTATTCATTTTGTTTTTTGATATATAATTAATTGTTAGCCGTGCAGGATAGGTCGTAGCGAAGTCGCCGTAGGAGAATCCTTCACTTTATATGATTCCGTGAGTCGAAAGCAAAAGTCAACTAAGAGAAGTGCCAGAAAAATATTTTGACCTCCAACCTAAATCCTCCTACGCGTAAGTAAGCGTGACGATTACCTCAAATTCTCCAAACCTAAGAGATGATCCTACGATTATCCAGCACAAAACTACAGATTGATAACGGCGATGATATTATTATATTTAATGTTGTTCGCTGTTATGTTCCCATTTCCAAAAAGTCTGTGTTTCAGTGTCGCGGACGTCTTTAGTATATATTATGTATTTATTTTAATTCTTTTTCCCCTATATTAACTTCCTACAGCGCCTTATTCTGTTTCTGCATCGCCTCAGGCATTAAGTCCGTCTATATACTTGAGTGTATATGAAGTAAAATAAATAAATATTTAAAAACTTTTCTCGATCGATCGAAACAAGTTTTCTGTGTTTGCGCTTACCGCACTATAACATACGAGTATCTCGAATGTATATACGTGGTCGGAATCGGCCAGGAGGACATCGTGATCATTTTGTTTTTAACGTTTTTGCTCTTTCGGAATAAAATCAAAAAATAATAAATCAAAACGTTAAACGCGACAGTTATACGCGGAAATTTGTCGCTTTATGCTTAAAATAAACATCATATTTTAGCAATAAAGAAACCATAGCAAAGAATTTTCTATTTAAATGCGGGGAAACATTTAATACAGTTATATACTTGTCGTGGGTATAAGTCGCCCACGGTGATATGACTTACTTCGTGTACAAAATTATACACACGATTAAAATAGAAATATCTAAAGGTAGTATCCCTCTTTCCCTCTAGGTGGGTTAAACCACAGTGCCTATTATTGGCTACCGTCAAGCAGTAGTGTTCAAACTTTAATGTGTTTCGTAGTGAAGGGCACTGAATCGCAACTTTAGAATCAATTTAGCCTTGGTTTTATTGGAATATCTCATTTCTGCAGTTATATAAACATGAAATTTCACAAGTACAAAGTCGCAAGCCCATCGTACTAAATGTCATATTACCGCTTTATGAAATTGTCTATGCTAGGATATATCGCTTTATGCTATATCGCTATATAGCATATATACTATATCACTTTATGTAATAGCAGACAAAAGCCATTCTAAGCCTTTAAATTCTAAGTTAAGATTTCCATACCACAAATCTGATAAATATCCACATCATAATAGTATTAGTCGCCTTCAAACCCCGGTCCAAGTGTGTATATGTCATACTTTTAACAAATTATTTCGAAATCCTGTTTAACGAGACTACAACCAGTTTTCAATGAATTTGAGAATAAACGTTTTTCAGAAACCCATTGAGGTATGCACTGGCGCAGTTGACTTCGCTTTTGATGCAACACTGAAAGAAGTTCTTAAATATTTAAGAAATGTCAGGTTGATTTTCTTTTGGTTGCTTTCGCAATCAACGAGTGCAGTTGTTGCATCATTTTACTTTCCCATCCTCAATGCGAACTGAAAGATTCAATCCGTCTGTTGTTGGAGTTCTATGGACGCACACAAAGCAATTTACAACGTTCTTTTTTATACGTGGTACCCAATGCCGGCATTTTTCTTCGCGAGTGTTCCCAGACCGATATGACATTGTGCTCTTCGAGAAAGAGTGAATAGTCTTGTCTTCGGATAAGATGTTTAACTGTTAAATTTAACATGTCCAACAGGTTTCATAGTATAAATGAATTCTATGAAGATAACACTTCACAAAATATTATATTCAGTACAACAACCATAGAAAATAATGTAAGAACCAAGTCTTAAAATTCATCATAACTAATGCAATGGCAAAATGGCTGCCGGGCGACGGAACTGAAATTCTTATACATATTTGGTACACATAGTGTGATCTATTTTTTGTTTACCTTAAAATAGTAGAAGCGAAATCTTTTTGAAATAAGATGTTATTGCTGGCTGGTTGTCCAAGTCGTCGATGTATTTCGGTACGATACTAGATTTGGATTAATTATTCATATCTTATAATCATGTTATCTCAAGTGCAATAGTTTATTAAGACTAACTCCTGTTTCACTCTGTCTTGTGCGAAATTTCTCAAGTATAACAATAAAAACATGCATGGTGCTAATCTGATATGTTATTTTTATTTAGTTATCTGAAAAGTTTGCATATAATTTTTAATTTTCTAGTATTTTTATTTAATGGAGGATTACATTAATTCGACGATAAAATGAAAAATCTTACGAAAACGGTTACCGTTCAGATAAGTCTGTCTATATAATTTTCCCAGTCATCTTTTGCCAACGATTTTGAATACCTTGGGTACCTAAGGGATGCTTAACAATAATTAATTTTATACATATCAGTTGCTTCCCTAAGTTCTTCTTTGCAAGGTTTACAACCTGGAAAATATTTATGTAAATTGAATGTGCTCTGTCTCGGACGCATCAAAAAAATTAATATATAATTTATTTAATTCTTTATCTTAACTTAAGGTCATTTTAATTATCATTATTATTCGATTAATGTATTTTGATTCCATTTAAAACTCACAATATTATATTATGTGAGATACTTCTGATCACTTGTCGGTCCACCCTGTCGTAGCTGTTAATGAGAATCCACCACGGCATCCCATCCCGTGGGTGTCGTAAAATTCTTCAGAGGGAAAATGAAAACTTTCAATCTTCCTGGGACATCTGAATAAATAATCTTCGGTTAGCAGCTCTAATCTAAGGCAAATCTAGCAGACAAAATCATCCCAAAGTAAAAACAACAAACTCGTGATCAATGGTGGGAGGCATAAATAATGATGATGACTTGTCGACACCGACAAACTTCATTCGTTTGAAAGTTGGCTGTAATACAAGTAAACGTGTAGCAGAAAATAAAAATAGAAGCATAAGTGCGATTTTTTTTTGTACAACATATTTATAGTTGATAGTCTTATATTTTAGTAAATTAATATTGAATCAAAGATTTTTATGGATTAACGCATAAAACTATTTAGTTTCAAAATCCAAAATGTCTGTTTTTTGTTAAGATTAGCAAATAATACACTCGGTCAATACAGTAATTAAATCGTAGGTCGCGTTGTGAACCGACAATTCGTGTGACCACCAACCGTTCCAGCGTTATTATTTCACCACTTCATATTTCGGTGTTCATTAATGATTTTAAAATGGCTTCGCTGTCGCTCGCATTCGCATTTACGCGCTCCATTACTTCGTGATGCCAAATAATTTCGAATTATTAAGCAGCGGTTATTGAGGTTTTCGATTGTTTTGTTAGTAATTAATTATTTTAGTAATTAAATTGATTGATTTTTTACTATCGGTTTCTAACGACGTTCTTTGGTAAAGAAGGAGCTTACTGCTATTTTTTTTACCCTTTAATAAAAAAATCGGTTAATGTTATGACATTGCATTCGAACTTTCTTCAATCATATCGGGTAGGCTATGTCTTTTGAAGTAGTTAATTTAAAATGTAATATAAAATATATTTATGTATATATACATATATATTCAATAGGTATATATTTTTATGTCGTATGCTGTAACATCTAAACCCCATAGATAGTCCATTACCAAAACATTATACAATTCTTACTTCAAACCAATGTAGGACTGGATTTCCTGTTCCTTAGAATGTGTATAGCCGATATGTGTCCGGCTGAGTAGAATACTACCTACCTCTTTTCTACCGTGCTGTCGTAAAAAACGACTAAGTTACTGTACGGACAGCCTTTATTCGTGCAGAATAACACTATAATATGCAATGCTGTCACTATACTGCTCGTGGGAACGCAATTATATATATGAGCTGTGGTAGCTCAAGGGCTAGGCGCTCGCTTTAAATTGCATAGGTGACCTGGGTTTGATTCCCGGTGCCGGCACCACTAAAGTTGTTAATTGCAATTAAGTGCTGACTTACCACGTGCTCGGCGGTGAAGGAAAACATCGTGAGGAAACCTGCATGTCTGATTCACATAATGTTTTCTTTTATTTACGCGAATATTACACATTTATAAACTAAACGCGATAAAATCCGTAAAAATAGTTTCATTTTATAAATTAAACGCGATAAAATCCGTAAAAATAGTTTTATTTAAATGCATGTCTGAAATTAAAAATATTTCGAAGACATGTGAAGTCCGCCAACCCGCATTGGAGCAGCGTGGCGGATTCTTCCTAGCTCCAAAACCCTCTCAGAAATGAGAGGAGGCCTGTGCTCAGTAGTGGGACATTTATAGGCTGAAACTTTACTTTACTTTTTTATTTTTATTACTTTACTTTTTTATTTTTATTTTATTTTTAATATTATTTCATAACGTAAAAAAATTATAATTTAGAAGAATTTCAATGTAAAGGTGATTTAAAAAAAATCATATATTCGATAGTACAATTTTTAAATGAACAAGAATATTAGTAGAAATAGAAGAATATAAATGTATATTTCAATGCTGAGCAGCGACAACAGAAAGGGAAACATAAAAAAATGTCTTAAAAAATTGATGACACACGAAGTCCGCCAGCATGCACGGGGGCAACGTGGCAGTACTTAGTTTCTTATTTTCGAGGTAGTGAGTCAACAATAATGTACGGTAAAGTCTATTCTAAACGGAAATGTTTTATGTGAGCTATTTGAGCGTGAAGCAATGAACTCTGGTTTTATCCGGCTTTTCCTTCAGTTATTTTAGGTTGACCTAGATTGTATTTATTTTGGTCACACGCAGCAATAATTATTTTAATACCATTGCTTACAATAAATACAAATATCAAATACATCAAAAAAAAAAATTGTTACAAAATTGTAACAATTTTTTTTACATTAACCTAAGTCTTTTTTGGTCGTCTTTAATTTGCCTTACTCAAGATTATCTCAAAGTCGGTACGTAAACGTAACCTCCGAGAAAAAGCTACAAAAAAATCTGAGGCAACAAATAGATAGAGATAACATATTACAATATCACATAATAGTTGTTACATAACTCTTTGAACAGACAGAACATATCAGAAAAAACACGGCTGTCTTTACTTATAGGAGTAATAGTCTTAACACTTATGTATAGTAGTGAATGTTGGGTCTGGCTCATGAAGCATGAAATTAAGATTAATGACATAAAAAAGATAAATTTGAAAAGTGTAGCGGGAGTGACTGATGGAGAAAGTGAGGAACAGCGTGCTAAGGGAACGTTGCGATGTGCATCCCTTTCTGTAGCATAGTCACTAGCACAGATGGTTTGGACACGTAGAGAGGATAATAAAAGTAAATTGGCGAAACAGATTTCTGAGGCGAGTGTGAAAAGGTAAGCTTGTAAGTATCGGCGTAGGCGAACGTATCGAGATCGAAGACGTTTTAAGGAAAGGCCACGTCAAACGTATCCGCAACTGACGAGCTCGTATGTAAACATGTGTCAGGATCGTAGGAAGTGGAATTATGTAGTACCTGCCTACCCCGATGGGAAAGAGGCGTGACTATATGTATGTATGTATAATAGTTACTTTGCCACATATCTGTTTTCTATATAAAAAAGTAAAGTGACAACCTATAAACGTCCCACTTTTTTTCAACGCAGTGAATTTTCTAAACGTTTTTCACCTTACAATCGATATCTAAATACAACGAATATATTTCAAACAGATCCAAACCAATATCAGCATGGACTCCGCCCAAACATTTTCGTGTACAACAACGATTGAAACAACTAAATCAAACACTGCTATGTCGAAAAATACAGGCACTTTCCAATTAAGCGTTCCGCATCGGAAAAGGGAACGCGCGGGACGTTTCACAATCCCGACAAAACCAAATATTTCCACAACCAGGGTGTCTATTGCTCAATCCTATTGTACTGTAGCTGTCGTTTATTGTAAATCCAGGTATCTTTTGAAATATGCAGTTTTTAGTTCGTTACCAGCATTCCAATTTATGATATATATATTTTTTTTTCAGGTAAGCCACTAGTCTGTTACGCGAATTTCCTAGTGAGTATTGAAAAAATGGTTTTTATCATATTTAAATAACCAATATGTACTTCTTTAATAACTAATTTTAATTACCATAAAATAAAGACATTGTTGTACAAAAATTGGTTACTTACATACATATATAATGAATAATGTTTAAATTTGTTAATTACTTTAAGTTAGTGGGCTATCTTACGGTTTTGCATAAACGGTTTTATCTCGCCGTCAGTTTTTTAGAACAAGGTCGAAATCAATTAAGCAAGGACGTCTTGTGTGTAATTCATCTGCTAGACGTCTGTTACAACAACGTCTAGTCCACATGTCTAGTTAGTTGGTATGTGATTTATTTTTTCTTATTTGTGATTACCTTCTAAAATAAGCAACGATTTCAAGCAATAATTGAACATTTTGATTTATTAAAATTGTTTTACTTAGTTTTGACTATTGTAAAAAACATGACAAAAAGTTACATAATGTAGTATAAAAAAAACTATATTTTTATATTGGTTAAAGTGTCGAGACTAGCAAAACGTTCGCCTGATGGTGAACAGATGCTGTTTCACCCAGAACTTATCTGTGTGGCTCCGCACTGCGCCCGTCCCCCTGAGACATCAGTTCTTAAGTCTTCTCATATAAAAGTAAAATAACAGCCTATAAATGTCCCATTGCTGGCACTCACACACAGGCCTCCTCTCATTTCTGAGAGGGTTTTGGAGCTGGAAATAGTCCGCCACGCTGCTCCAAAGCGGGTTGGCGCACTTCACATATCCTCGAAATATTTCTATTCCTCGGAGATGTAGGTTTCCTCACGCTGTTTTCCTTCACCGCTAAGCACGTGGTAAATCAGCACTTACAATTGTATATTTAGAGGTGCTGGCATCGGGGATCGAACCCAGGTTACTCACATACTATGAAATTAAAGGCGAGCACAAAGCCCCTGAGCTACAATCGCGACTTTCACAGTCCTATGTTACCTATTGCGGACAACAATAGTATCCTCATATGCCCAGTGATTACAGTGCCCTTCAGACCGAAACACTATAGTGTGTTTACACACTACTGCTTAACGGCAGAATAACTGGCTTAGGGCAGGTACCTATCTAGACAGATTCCTGCATAGGAATCCTACCAACAGTAAAATTATTTTATAATCATTGTTACGTTTAAGAACAAATCTGTTTTTCAATTCTCCGGTTATTACGATTAGCAAAAACTTACGTAACTTCCTGTTTCCTAAACTTTCTAATGTGATTGGTGGTAGGATTATACAAGACCCCTCTAAGTAGGCACCATCACATGCTAACTATTTTGATACCAAGAAGTAGTGTGAAAGCATTACTATTCACAGCATCAGTTGAACGACTTCTCCTTCTCGTCACTTACTACCATAAAAAAATCATAGAAAGTTCAAGAAGAAAAGAAGAAAATTTTTTTATAAACTTATATTCATAGTAAAATATAAGAGATTGATTATCCTAAACATTAAGGAGACATTACGTCAACCTAGATATTCTTACTTTAATCCCACTTAAAACATCGCTGAAGCAATACAATAGGGAACACCACGCAGCGGGCATTAAATAAGGGCTTTTTTACGATTTTATCACACGTTGAAGCCAATTATTATCTTTCGAGACGTCTCATAGAGTACCTCGTAAAAGACCCACTACGATTATATTAGGGCAATATCAGTGATCTCGGTCATGCAAAACGACGAAAGTTACGAGAAAGCGGCCGAAATTGATCAATAGAAAGTATGTGGTCTTTTATCATGACAACGGTAGACCACACACATCTTTAGCCACTCAGCAAAAATTAAGAGAGTTTGGCTGGGAGGTGTTAATGCATCCGTCATATGAAATGAAATGAAAATTCTTTATTTTTTGACGTAAAAAATTTTTTTTTTTTTTTTGTCAAACGTCATTTCTTTACAATCTATAGCCATTTCGTAATGAGGTTCCTTTCTTTTTTATATGCCTTTCATACACCCCTGTCCTTGTACCTTCAGATTTCTACCTCTTTCAGTGTCTTCAGAATAGTACTAAGTAGTAAGTTAGTGTCAGGTTAACATCAAAAGAGGACTGCTAAAACATCTTGTCGCGTGTTTTTGCTCAGAAGTCCCAAAATTTCTACAGCAACTTGGCATCTTCTTCAAGATGGCAAAAAGTCATCGAACAAAATGGAACGTATATACTGTAATTCAATGTAAATAAACTGAATAAAATTGTCTTGAGTTCATATAAAATGCGAAGAAACTTTTTCCCCAACCCAATACGAGGGCGACACTGAAATTTCTTAGAAAATCAAAAACTGAGCAAACTAGCAAGTTATTATTTTTATTATATCTTTTCAAAATAGTTTCCATTCACATCAATACATCGCTGCATTCGATAGAACCACCGAGAAAAGCACTTTGCCCACTCGTCCTCAGGGGCCTACTGGCGTCCATAAAATGTTTTACTCGAAGTTTTTCTTTTATTTTCGGGAATAAATAAAAATCGCAAGGTGCGAGGTCGGGGCTATATGGCGGGTGACCCAGCAATTCCACGTCTGACGACGCCAAATAGTTGATCGTTCGCCCGGCGGTGTGCGAGGAGGCGTTGTCGTGGTGAAGGAGTATCCTACTGCGAGGTCGTTTCTCTCGAACTTTTTCCAAGACAAGTGGCAAACATTTGTTAGTATACCACTCTGCACTGCAGTAACTGACAATTGTCGCATAATGACCGGTCCTTCCGGAGAATGGGGCCACCATCTGTATGGGGTATGTGGGGCTTCGTAACGGCTAAATGTTTGTGGAGGATTTTGTGCACTTGACTCATACCGATGCCTAAGCTTGTCCGAATCTGCTGATAGGTTACTCTTGGATCAGTCTCTATCATACACCGCACAACACTGATGTTATCTTCAGTCGGCCGACCCTCACGCAGAGCATCGTTGAGATTGGTGCGACCACGTACTCATTAAACCAGTTAGTTATAAACAGTGGCCAGAGTGGGGCTTCATCGTGAAAGGCCAATCGAAGTCTGTCATAACATTCTTGATGACTTAAATGACACCGAAAGTCATTAAAAATCATAGTACGAAAATTTTCTCGCGTTAAATTCATACTGGCGTGACAGAGACAAATTCAATTTGCTGCCAAATCGTGAAACAAATGACAAATGAATGAAATTAGTATACTCAATAATATTAGCAAAGAGTTCAATTCTTTAAAAGTGGCCAGTTCTAAAAACTTTCAGTGTCGCCCTCGTAATAATATAGTTTGAGAAGATTTTTCCTATCTAATCAGTAACATAATGACGGCGTGGAATTCGTATTTCTCCATTTTTCAAAGAGTCTTCCCCGATTTAGTTATTTAATCTACAATAGCTCAATAAATAATGATGCGCATGTTTTGAAATTTATAGTGTTTATACTATTAATGAGTCGTAATTAAAGCAGATATAAATCCGCGAATTTACTAACCCGCCCCGTATATGCCTGCTACTATATAACTTTTAGCATAGATAATATCATTACTAAAAAAATTAAATTTCCATTCTTAGTAAATTATTAATTATGAATCACTTTAATAATAAATATACTATCCCGAAAATAACATAACTATAGTAATAATAAAAGTCATCGGAAGTAAATAGCTGGGCATAGCCTCTTCCAAGTTGAAAGTATATCCCTTATCTTGATCGTCATCGACCCATCATATCTGGTTTTTTTCGCAATTGGAGGTCACGAGATTTGCATGGATTTTCCGTTTATGGGTTGTCCACGACACCCACGGAATAAGAGAAGGTGGAATTCGTCATAATCTTCATTTGTTTGTACAATTAGGGTACGAGGTGTCATGTTAACTAACAGTTCTACCAATAAATTCATCAGTGATAAACTTTACCGATAAATCTGTTTCAGTAATAATTACCACTCCAATTACCAAATCTGTCGAACTCTGAAGCGTTGCGAGAAGCTTACCTCGGGGACTAGTTATCCTTGACCCGATGTTCTACTTGTGTCAAATCGGGCACAGCCTTGAGTACGTGCAATTTTAATCAATTATGCACTACACGAATTATTTTACGAAATATAAACAACCCTAACTGTCCAATTACTATCGTATCTCCTAACGACCATTGACATTTATCGAAATCGTTGGAGAGCTGTTAACTGAACGGTATTTCGTGATACGTTAACCTTGTTGTATTCCTTTTAATAGTTAATTTTGTACTTGAAAAAAAATCTACAGTACCTATATTGATTATCATGACAATGTAATGATTCCATCTTCCGAACATCATTGTCATCATCAGCCTATCATCAGTCCACTGCTGAACACAGGCCTGCCCCATAGATTGCCACAAAAGTTTGTAGCTCTCATTTGGAGGGGATTTTGCCTCGCTTCTCTCTGTCGACCCACGGGATGAGATGGGGTGGTAGACTCTTATAAGCCGCCACACTTAGTCTAATTTAAATTAAACAATACATAACAAAAAATACTCTTAACTTCGCGAATCCTCCTCGTAACAGCCTATTACAAATCCTCTGCTGAATAAACATAGGTCTCTCATAAATTTGGACGAAGCACGATCCTAAGCTACCCGCTGACAGCAGGAATAGTTGATTTTAGTTGTTTACATAGCATAATGTCCTATGGCATTCTGCTGTGGGGAAAATGCGGTCAATATAGTTGTTTTTATAACTGTGGCAAAAAAGTTTTTCTAGCTCAAAGTATACCTTTCTACAATAAAATCCCAGCGCACAAAGTCTACCTATCAATAGGTTAAAAAATAATAAACAAAGACTTTCTAAGAAAGGGTATAGTATTATAGAAAACATGGATGGGTACCATACCAAGGAGTGAAATGATCGTTGCGAAGCCGAGTAAATTAATGTTTTATTATGTGATTATTATATTTACGTAATATCGTAAAAAAGGATTCCTGAGAAGTTTCTTATGCAAGGTTCTTCTCTGGTCACAGGAACCTGATAGAAATGTTTACCTACGAGTATTAAAACATTTAATATAATAACTTTTTTAATTAAATAAAGATATAACACCAGCTTAACAACTACGCTTTTCTGTTACTGCGTGGCGCATCGCTGAAGCGATTTTAATACAGGAAAACCGCTTCTAGAATATGCTTCCCGCGTTTTGATAGCGCATGCGTCATTTGCGTCCCATCCTTTTCTCGCGCACTGCGCGGCAGTCTCCACTGCGCACTAGGCGGCGTCACCACGCGGCTAACACGTTCGTTATCAAAACAATTCTGACACGATGATTGCCGATCTACCACCGCTGCGGACATTGGAACATCAACCGTGCACAGAACATCAAGTGTACATGGAACAACAAGGTACTGACTACGCGCTCGCTTACACCGCCGCACCGGCGAATTCAAGCGGCACCGTCCGCATTTATTGTATGCGCTTGTGACGTAGTGAGTGCACCGGCTAACTCGTAAGAAGTATAAAAGGCAGCGCCTCATAGAATGAATAACCGATGACCGTTTTAGACTCGGTTTTGTGCATGTGCTTTTTAGCGAAATATCCGTATTGAGTTTCTTTTCCATAGCATAAAACTTATAGCATAACAGGTCATATTAATAATATATATTTATCGAGGACGTGATCTTATAAAGAGTATTGCATTGTACGTACCGAATGTAGTGGGCAGAGCGTATATGCGACGGTTGAAAAGGTCATAAAAGACCGGAAGATGTGTGGGACTTAAACCCGCCGTTTCGACTTGTTGCTTTCCCGCTCGAACTGTGTTGTTTACAACGTAGATTCCGTATTTCACTGTCGATTCACGCCGGAGGAACAACAAATATACGTACTCAAAATACTATACGTAATAAGTGCCGGTTTACAACATAATCGCTCCGTTTGTAACAAGATCCGCTGCGCAATAAGTCGGATCGCTTTAAATAATTGACGGATTTATTCGGTTCAATTTTAACGACTGGTAAAACTCATCGCGTTTTAATATAATGAGACATTTTCAAGGTGTTTTTTTCTTATGATCAGCATACGTTTTAAAAAATTATTAAATACTTCGTGAAGTTAGTTTAATATTAGTATTATTTATCAGCTTAGGTAACTAAATTGGCTACCGAATAATTAATATTATTTGAAACTTACCAAACGGACCAAAAATCTTTTATACTATACACTTCACGATTATATATCTGTCATTGTAGACTATTTTCAAGGTACTCGTAGAGATAAAAAAGTAACAAGATATTATTGCCACAGAAAACAGTTTCAATAAATTGTAGAATAACGATGAGTCCGATTCGATGAAAAAATTATACTAAATCAGTTTTATTTTTATCATTTTGTGGAATTCATATTCTAATATATTAATTCCATGTAATGATTAAACGCAATGACTTCGTTAACAAACATAAGAATTTATTGAAGTTTTAGGGAGACAGATCAATGACGATTGCTTACAGATGATTAAAACTGAACACTGAGGTCAAACAAGTTACGGTGACCTTTGAGCGACCGTCTCAGTCGGCAGTGTCGTCGACGCAAAAAACACAGTATGTGTTCTTCTTCCACGATGTGTTGATTGGCTGAAAATTCTCTACTTTATAATTGGATAAATTTAATCAACGTATTGAATGTGATGATGATGACGGAAGCAGATCCAGCGTTGAAAGGTTTTAAGAAAAGTCACGCGGGTCACATTGACCTCCGAGCGGCCTCTCTCTCGATCTTAGCTTTATGCGCTAAATATAAACCAACGTGATGTTCTTTAAAAGTTCACTAATATTCTCCAACCGATTGACTTTCACATTTGTATTTAAAGTTCTTAATAGATTACTAAACGACATATATAACAATGTTCGACTACAGAATGACGTAAGTAAAGTAATCGTACTCGTTGACGGTGACAAACAACGAAAAGGTCACGGGACCACTTTAAATGACGTCAGAGTCTGGAGCGATGAATACAGCCCCATGTAATTTCTCTTCAGTAAAGTCGACTTTGCGCGATCCGTTACACTTCGATACTTACATTCCTACTTATAGTTTGTATAGAATATATTGATGAATTACATTAACTGTTATTATCATCATCATCATTTCAGCCTTTCACTAATCTACTACTGAAAATAGCCCTACCAAATTATTTGGAGGATTTCGCCATAGTTGCCTCGCTTGGCTAGGCAACCCGCCTGTTTGGCAACCTCAGTTTATTTATTGAGATGTTCCAGGGAGATGCTGCAGCCCATCTCCAGGTTTATATTTTCATATTTCGACTTTTACGAAACCCACAAGATGAAAAATGTCGTGGTAGATTCTCTTAAGCCGCCACCACACGGCACGATTGTTATTATGTTTTGACCTAATACATATTTAATGAGGTATGGATGCAATGCTATCAGCGCAAATCTCGTTACAGGCACCTAATTGCTATAACATTTTTGAATTTCATCAATAAACGATACGCATACATTCTTACTACTAGCTAAACCTATTAAGAAATCCGTCTAGGTAAGTACCATCATTAGAGAATCTACCGGCCCATCCCATCCCGTGGGTGTCGTAAAAGTTGACAGAGGGAAATTAAAACCAGGAGATGGACAGCAGCATCTTCCTGGAACATCTGAATAAATAAACTGCGGTTGCCAACCCGCCTGCTAAGCGTGGCAACTATGGCAAAATCCCTCCAATATGAGAGCTACAAACTTTTGTGGCTATCTATGGGGGAGGCCTATGTTCAGCAGTGGCCTTGTGATAGGCTGAAAAAACGACGACGACGACAAAGTACCACCCCAGGGCCAGTTATTCTGCCATAAAGCAGTAGAGTGCAAATATGACCGTTTCGATCTGAAGGGCACTGAAAGCCAGTATAATCACTGGTATTATGAGACTAAAGAACTGATGTCTCAGGGTGACGGGCGCAGTGTGGTGCCACACAGAAACGTTTTGAGTGTCACAGCATTTGTTATGGGCAGACATTACACTTACCATCAAGAGAATGTTTTGCTAGTTTCTTCGTTTAAAAATTCGAGGAACTATTGGATCGATAACACAGAACAGATTTCAATAAAAAAATACGCTGCAACGAAATCAAAACGCTAAATTAATCAGATGCGTGCTAAGTCCTCCAATCTGCAGTAGTGTTGCACTTCAGACTTTGCTGTACACTATATCCTAGTAGCGAGGAAGCTTTATTCTTGCGGTGAGACGGTTATATGATATTCATCATTATCATCATTACAGACCATTGCAAGTCTACTGCGAAACATTCATCTGCCACTTTAGAACTACAGAGCACCGTCCTGTATCCTTCGCATTACAGAATTGGACAAATCGTCGCTCCATCTAGCGGGGAGTCGTCGAACACTGCATCTACCGGTACGAACTTACTGTTGTCCGTTCTTCGAGTTGTGTTTGTGGACGGGGTATTGTCACATAAGCTTTTTGATCTTTTGGGTTATGTAGGGACTTCGATTCTGTTCCGGATATCCGTTTTTCTACGCCATTTATTACCGCACTCTGAGAAATTCCGAACATAGACTTCACCATAACAGTTACCATGTTAGCTTCCTCATACGGCTAGCAAGTATATTTCTTATCTTATTTCTAAAGAAAAAGATGCTTCACACTACAATTTCTCGTGTGTTGTGTGTGCCTTTACAGGTATACATTTCACATCCACAGCAAAACTAGACCCAAATACCACCGAATTGTGTTTTTGCACAAATGTTGGCTCTGGCTGGGATTAGAACTCACGACCCGCGGTGTAGAAGTCAGGTAAACTGACCTCTAGGCCAAGCAGTCAAAATTTATAATATTGTGACTAGACTTCTCATAACATTTATAATCTTATTATGACCTTATATGCACTCAGTGGGTTAATGTAATTAGGCTACGCTTTATGGAAATCGTAATGAATTTATATAATTATGTATTTGCACGTGTTAGGGCCGTACTCCCCCAACTGGCTGTAGCACATTAATACATAGAACCGATTCAGGAAGTACCACGGCCTCACTGAATATCAGTGTAAAATAGCAGAATAACTCTGCAATCATTAGTATGATGAGTAAAGTGAATCGGAGACGCAATTACTGGCGAAGAGGCATACCCCTCAGGTTGCCAGCGTACCTACATATTAATTCTTAACCTGAACCTATGTGTCTGCGGGCTACAATAACCACTTCCCGATATAAAACCTCAAGGAGATAACTTCTTGTTGACCTAAAGTTTTGAAAATTTGGACTAAGAATAGGCTTATAGCACAACTACAGGAAACAAATCCGAAAATTATTAATTTCTAATATCATGTCGTGCTCAGAGCTCGAGTCACACTCGAACCTAGCAGTCTGTTTTTAATTTTACAAGCTGTGTTCCATAATACGAGTATCTATATCACATGTAGTTTTTTTAATAAACATAATGTTATTGCATATATTTTCACGTATACATATATGAAGTTTTACTTTTCGTATGGATTAGAATTAAACGTAAACTCCGTCGTTTTGCCGATCGTATCATAATCGTACTCAGTAAGTATTTCTGGGTTGTCTACCGAACACCACCCACGTCCTGGATTCAAGTTTCAGTCGAAGGCAATAATTATCAACACAAAAATTATCGCTTTTCAAGAGCATTGCATTCATTGTGACTGCCTCTGGCATCCGAAGCTTCTCCAATGTTCTCGCATAGGCGTAACATCGAATACAGAAAAGAGTGCGTTTATGTTTGCACCTCCGATGTATAAAACTCCCGCTACTGGGTGTACAAACCTCTTGTTTTTATGAGGACTTTGAAGCCGAGGAGAATACGCTGCTCTAGTGCAAGTTGGTAGACTTCACATGTCATCGACACATTTTTTTATTTTTCTGCCGTTCTCGTGATAACTCGGCACTTAAAATTGCATTAAGTGATTTTAACGGTTACGACATTGGTCTCACGTTGCTTAATATGAAAGCAGGCGAGCGTCCTGCTCTACCATCTTTGTCATTAGTATTTGCGGCATTTTCCTCGGATTATAGCATCTGGTTAACAACCAAATATCACAGGGGTCAAAATGTGTCTGGAGGACACAATAACTCATTTGAAGTATTTATCACATTCTTGTTTATCGTCTAAACCGTACCGTACTGGTGTTAAGACTTCAGCATCCGTTTAGTTAGGTACCACAGTGACAGTGCCAGTTATTGTGCCGCCAAGCAGTAGAGTGCAAGAAGTACCGTGTTCCAGTTTGGAGGGCTGTACTGTTCGAAGTGAAATTTTTGGACATATGAGACAATATAATACACGTCTCAAGGTGACGAGCGCACTGTAGTTAGTCCCGTATAAAATTTGGCAATATAAAGTTAGTGGTGACACTGTAAAGGTTAAGGACAAGCGTGACACTTACCATCAGGTTAATCATTTACTCAATACCACGAATAAAATGATAAAAAGAAAGTGCTATTGTGACTTCGTACTTACGGCTCTCTGCCTGTATCTGAGCAATTAATAAAAGTTGACAGAAAGCCAAAGATGTGTTCGTAATCTATATCGTCATCACTCTGAACTTTATTTCATTCAAATCTTTCACTAAATTTTAAAAAGTCCGTGTTTTTATCCTACTATGATAAAACCGTATGAACTACACATGCTTGTATGCATGTATTGTTTCATCGCATAGCTCCTAAACTACTTGACCGCTTTTATAAATGAGGTATCACTTGATTCATCTTTATATTCCACCTGTCATAGGTTTATAAAATACCTATTTTTATTGAAATTTTTAGCTGAATTCAGATTTCAGTGATTTAAACTTTTAACGTGCATAAACAAGAAGTTATTGACCAAAATATCAAAAACAACTTGTTAACTTATTCGTTAAATAAATATAAAAAAGACCGGTACTTTAAATATTAAACTGGAAATCGAAATACTATATGGTAACATCATTACCAAACAATGTCTTTGAGCTTTATTCGCTCAAATACTTATTGAAAATTTATTGTTACATGTCCTATACGTTTTTCTTTTTTGACAATCGTAATATCACGCGAGTGTCGATTGTGTGTCAACAGCAGTTGACATGATTAACAGGAACCTTGATTACATTAAGAGCTGCTCTGACAGGTTTGGTCTTACGATAAACCCATCTAAGTGTCAGGTCATTATAGCAGGTAGCCATCGGATGGTCGAAAGATTGAACACTGTCGAGCTTCCGTCAATCGTTTGTAACGTCACCGCCGCTCTCCAACTAAGTTCGTCTATTAAGGATCTTGGTTTAAATTTTGATTCTACTCTGATTAACGTGGCTAGTCATTCGTCAGCGCCGAAGTTTGCGTGCACTCACGACCCTTTATTTTATCCTCACGTCTCCTACTCCCACTTCCTACTTGACTCTCCAATTTCAGTATATTTGCTCTACCCATAATAGAAACCTACGCTCATTAAATAACCTACTACTTTAGTGTCCATCTCACAGCTCTTCCCTCTCGAACAGCTAACAATCGCAGCCCGTCAAAATGAAAGTTCGAGAACTGCATATAAATAAGTTGGCAGAATCATCTCTGCAATAGTATCTCCACACTTTTATTAATATAATAATTATCTATTTATTTTACTCATTCTATCTCTGCACCATCCTTGACTGGTAGAGAATGCCTCAGGCATTAAATTCGCCTATCTACATTTTGTGATGGATATTGTATAAGTAAAAAAACTTCCTTTAAAAATACGTATAATGTGCCAACTTTCATGTCTTTCATAACTAACATGTCTTTCAGAACCGTGTCGAAGCCTATAATCTCAAACAACCCGACTTCCATTTATAATATATAATGAAATTAAAATGGATGATAATAATACTGTCAATACGTTATGTAAACAAGCTTTATTTTAAATTAATTAAAACTACAACCATTACAAGAAATGCACGTCTTAAAACGAAATCCTTTATTGACTTCAGATAGAGCACTGTTAAATGTAGACCACGGTCGTTACGTCCAGTCGTGCGAAGCGAGTATCTTTTCAGGAAATTAAAATATGTCGGTGAAACGTCTCAAACACTATTACGTTTCCTACTTTACCGGTCATATTTATGAGGAAAATACATACATATATATTTTGTTCGTTGACCGTAACCGAAATAATTAATTTTGTTATCTAGGAGTAAAATGAGTATTATAATAATTGAATTATAAAACCATCTATAATATTTTTGAGTGGATAATGTAGTAGAATCTGCTATGCTGCTTATAGTCTAGGTTGCCTGGTTGGTTTCATACGCCCTTGTAATATTTTTTATTTCAGAAACATGTTTTCCTTCCAGTGTATCTTTTACCGCCGAATACTTTTTAAATCACACCCAAACACAGTAATGTTTGAACACTGCCTCTTCACGTCAGAATAACTGGCCCTGGGGTGGAACCTCGACGGATTTCTCTACAGGAATCCTACCACCAGTTCTTGATGACTCTAGATGACAAGGAACAAAGAGCTAGGTGCTTTACTCCTAATGACAACTGTGAAACATAGCAACGTTATTCTGGTATTTTACGTCAGTATTCTGCCAAAGTGCGTAGCTTTCTCGGTTGTGCCGACCCATATATTTGCAGAGAAAATTGTCTTTGCCAAAATATTAGATTAAACTCTCTGCCTACCCCTTATATGGGAAAAAGACATGATTCTATATATTTATCTTCAATCTTCTGGAATATATTAACAAGAGAAGTAACCACTAAACAGTTTTGTACAAAGCTTAAAATTCTCAAACAGTTCTTTTACCAGTTCCCTTTTCGTAAACCAGGTTTTTTGTGATGTAATAATACACTCAGCGTCACAAAAATCGCACCTCTCTGAGTTTGCGCGAAAAATGGCTGTAATGGATAGAAACGAATTATATTTAAATAAATATTGGTATGTTTGAAATGGGTATTTGAATAGCTTTACATTATTAATAAAAAAATCATGAAATCATTAAAACATTTATCATTATAGAGCGTCAAAAATAAACACTGTCAAATGCTCGTTAGTAAGGACGCTAGTTACACCACCTAAAAAGGGTATAAAAGGGTCGATCTGGATGAAATATGGGCCAGGATTTGCCCACTGAGTCTCGTTGTAGCAACATCTGCTTGCAAACATCTGTTCGGACCGCTCTATTATCAGGCCTGTACTCGGTATTTAATAGTAAATGCCCCAGTACTGCCACCCGTGCCTTCTTGGAGACACGGCGAAGACACCAACATCACAGCATCGCCTGGCGCCTTGAAAAGGGCATAGATGTGGGGCTGGTGCATGCCGAAGACGCCATACGGTCACGGAGTTCAGCGCAGAAACGATGATCACCACAGAAGAGCTCGAAGAGAGCAGCCCTTCTCAGGGCTCGCAACCTACGGCCTACATTCTTGAAACCAAAAGCAAATGATGCAGCCGCATTATCACTACCCGCTCAGGGATTTCACGCCAATGATGCGGGTGGAATATGATTACGCAGTGCTACTAGCACTCAAGGAAACGAATCTGCTATCTAAAAAATCGACGGATTTCCTCGAGGCCGAACTGAACGTTCTACTGAACGCGCTAATGGCCGCAGGATATCAACAGATGTCAATAGAAGACTCAGACGCCATCAGAAGCCTTGTCAACTGCCTATTGATGGAAGACCTGGACTACCTGTATTTAGAAAGTGAAGATACGGACGAAGATGACATGGTTACTTACATACCAGTCGCTTTCACGCCAACCCTAACAGTGCGGCACACCCAGCCTATGGACTACATTGTAGTTTCGGAAACGCTGGTGACCTGCACCTCGCAATCACCGACTAGCTCGGAAGAAACACTTTGCGTCTCGAACACCGCCGAGCCTGAGCATAGTGCCTCCCGCACCTCAGCACAGCCTCCGGCGCCCCGCAACCCGTATATCGCCCCGTTTGCGCAGGATGCTCCTCGCACCTCAGCACCTGCCCCGATGCCTCGCCTTTCGCGTACCTCTGTTCCGGAAATGAAGCCCTGCGCCTCGCACACTACTGCGACAGCACCTTGTGCGTCAACACCGGAACCAGAACTACCTACAGAAAGCTCGAAACCAAGATATCCGCCAATGGTGGTGGAAAATTTTCCAAACTGGGCATACCATTTCAAGAACATTGCCCAGGGACTTGGAATGACGCCAAACGCCCGCCCGTATAGGAAGGGCGTCCGCTTCTATCCAAATTCAGAAGCGGAGCACGGATTCATCCTTAATTACCTGACGAAGCTGGAAAAAACGGAAAAACTTTCCTGGTTTTCGTACTCGCTGCCGGCCGAACGGAGCCTGAAGGTGGCGATCCGCGGCCTACCGACGGGTACGAAGCCGCAAGAGATTGCCGACGAGTTTACTCGATTAAACTTTAAACCGGAGTACGTGCGCGCCATTGAAACGCGCGCACAGAAAACGATATACTTCGTGCAACTGATACGAACGAGTGACACCATCCCTCGCATATATCACATCTCGGAACTCCTATATATGCCAGGGATAAAAATTGAAGCCTGGAGGGGCAAAACAGGCCCAGCGCAATGCCACCGGTGCCAGAGTTTTAGGCACTCATCCTTTTGCTGTCACCGCAAGCAGGCCTGCGTTTGCTGCGGAGGGGAGCACTATGCTAAAGACTGCCCGAGACCACGGGAGGAGCCTCCAACGTGCGCGAATTGTGGACTGGCGCACACAGCCAACAACAAAGTGTGTCCAGTCTACAATCGGGAGGTGCGATACCGACGTGCGGGTGCGACGGCTCTGACTCTGGCTAGCACCAAAACTACGAAATCGAATCCATACGTGCAACAAACGCACGTAGAGACGCAGCCAGATGACACCAATTTAATGGCCCCAGCCAACCCGCCCAAACTTCGTGTGGCAAACATGCCAAAACGGAGGAAGAGGAAGAGGGGAGGGGGGAGAACCAGACTAACTTCTGACTCTGGTACAGACAGTACCACCAGAACCATAATTAAAGAACCCAAAGGCTCTACTGGCGCACCCCAGCAAAGCCAGAAGCAATTGAAGCCAAAAACAAAGGAAAGACAAAATAATGTTCAAGTTAACATTATAAAACAGACACCAACAGACAAAGAAGTCCAGAAGCAACAACACGCGAGTGCTGTCGACAAAAAGACAGTAATCTCAGTGCTGTACGAAGCCATTGCCACTATTGAAGCTGGTAAAAACCCGATGTCTACCATTCTGGGAGCTATCATCAGACTGCTCTCAGAAGAGAATGAACGATCCCTGGCTGACACAGGAGAAGACCACACTACAAGCACAGACAGCTGTGACAACTCTGGAGACACAGAGTACACAGAAAACTATCAAAACCCGTCGCCCGCTCGCAGGTAGGCTAGCTGGGTTTCCCCGAACGGGGTCTCACCCGGCTGGCCGGTCCGCGCTGAGTGCGACGAGAAATAACATACCGAGCATTCTGTATGCAACCCATCGCCCCGCATGTTGTAGCATGCGGCGATAAGATGCCACTGAAGAGGGCAAAAATGCCCTGAACAGTTTCCCGGCGCCCCTTGCGGGGCGCTAGCGATGACTACGTGAGAATATGGGCCAGTCGTAATTTAGACTTTGCAGTGAACACACGTGAACAAGTTACCACCGGTGTTCCAACGTTTTCAGCAGACTGGTGGTTATGTTAGAAAACCGGGATCTGGAAGAAAACGGTGCACATCAGAAAGAGATGACCGTTTCATCGTTACGACATCTTTACGAAACCGTTTTACAAATGCTGTTGAGTTGCAACAACAGCTTCGATCAACTCGGAGAACATCTGTGAGTGTTTCTACGATAAGAAGAAGGTTACACGAAAAGAGTTCAACAGCCCATAGACCTGCTAAAGGTCCAAAACTTACTGCACAGCATCGCAGAGATCGCCTAGAGTTTGCTCGCAATCATTGCGAGTGGACTCTAGAACAGTGGCGGACCGTACTCTTCTCTGATGAGACGAGGGTCTGTCTCTTCTGCAATGACAGACGTAGAAGGGTCTACAGAAGACAGGGGGAGAGGTTCACACAACCCTGCTTCGAAGAATCCGTCGAATACGGGGGTGGCTCGTGTATGTTTTGGGGCGGCATTTCCGTCGACGGGAAAACGGAACTTGTGTGCGTTTCCCGGACTCGGGGTGGCCGTGGGCAAGGGTCATTAAATGCTGGTCGGTACATTACTGAAATCCTGGAGGAACATGTGGTCCCGTATGCTGGTTATGTCGGTGATGGATTCATGTTAATGCATGATAATGCTCGTTGCCACACCGCGGCTATTGTACGGGATTATTTACAGGAGGTTGATATCCCTGTTATGCATTGGCCAGCACGAAGTCCAGACCTTAACCCAATAGAACATCTCTGGGATGACCTAAAACGGCGCGTGCGAGCTCGAGATCCAGCTCCAGCCACTCTTCAAGAGCTCCAAGATGGGAACAAATACCCCAAGAGGCTGTTGCGATCCTTGTAAGGTCCATGAAAGATCGCATGGAAGCCGTTATCAAGGCAAGGGGGGGTAACACTAGGTTTTAAGAACTTTTTTTGTATTTATTAAGTTGTTTTTAAATTATTAATTTGCAAATTTGTACATGTCTTTTTCTTTAATTTCTCTTTCGTCTCGTTATAAAAGTAAAATACAATTAAAATTCCTGAAAGCTAATGAAATTACCTTTCGAATGATACCCTCAAACCACAACATTGCCATTGGCCTGTTGTGTTAAAATAGTATTTAAATTATTTTTTCGGATGTGCTATTTTTTTGACGCCAAGTGTATTTATTTAGAAAATATCCTACATGACGTAAAAAATCATAAACTTCCAACGTTGCTTTTTACCTACCTAAATTAGGCATTTTAATTTAGGTACAATGTCTATTAAAAGCTAATCTATACGAGTATATAAAATTGAAGTGTCTGTTTGTAATAACAAAATAACAGCATTTTACTCAATGCTTATGAAAGTATACGACACTTCATTACAAATAAATCAATGTTTAAAAATTTTGTCTGTCTGTATGTTAATCAGCTAATCTCTGGCTAATCTACTAAACGGCTGAACCGATTTTAACGGGAGTTTCACTGAGAGATAGCTGATACGAGTATTATAGCGGGTAACTTAGGCTACTTTAATTTTAGAAAAATAATTGAGGTACCGCTCAAAAAAATATCCAATTCAAATAGAAAGTATATGTGTATATCATCGATCATGGTCCGCTTTTTTACGCGGGTGAAACCGCGGGGCACTGCTAATTTACTACATATTATACGTAAAAAGAAACCTTTGTACCCCTTTTTTAAGGATATCGCGTGCACAGAGGAGTGTGAGATGTGGCATAGTTAAAGTTTATATGTCGGAGTGCAGAAAGGTAGAATTTATGTATCATATGTGTTACAAATACATAAAATTCAGTAATAAAAAGTTAATGAATTACGGTCAAATTTCGACCATTGGGCGACTATTAGTTAAAATATATAGGAAGGTAGCCTAGACAATTACGCAAATTTGCTTATTGAAAGTTTAAACGGATGTTAAAAGATTGAAATCAGGCCTAAGTAGTCTATACAGAACGTAGGTAAGAGCAAAACCAACGTATGGCCTGGAAGTAGAGCTATTAGCGTACCTACCTCGGTCGTTAATCGGCGCAATGATGAGCTCTAGACATCGCATCTAGTATCGACTTAAGCATTATCGCCTCCAACCGGTTCGTCATAAGTACGGCAGACTTAACGTTGTGCTACATTCCTTCAAAACCTATCATTTAAAATTTAATTGAAGAAAACCACGGCGATATCTTCCGTCTAACAATCACTATTTTACACTACACACTAAAGAATAATTTGTGTATTATAAAATATTAGTCTCGGATTTGAACCTTAAATCCATCACTGGGCAAGCTACTAAGCCATGCGATGGCTAGGGTATACAATACGAGTCCAGTTGAATCGCTACCGATTCAAATGGACTTTGTGAAGGAATTTCAGTATGGAGCTGCAAGGATTCGTTATTCTTCTTTTCAACATATTTAGCTGGAAAGATAAGTTTTAATATGATATTATATAGTGGACTATGTGATATTTAACCGAAACATGTTGTTGTTTTGTTAAAATAACTTAGGTGATTGTGTTAAATAATTGCTATAGTCATTTACAAAATTAAATATAATTTCATAAATACATTAAAGTTAAATGGAGTGACTAAATTTTATACTTCTTTTATCTTTCTTCTTACTGCTGTTCTAGCTTCTAGATGTTCCCCGCTCGCGTCGCTTGGTGTAAATTAAAATTTGGAAATTGTTGTTTCTTTTATCATACAATAAAATTGTTATAAAATGTATCCTATAAAATTTTTCGTGGATAAATATAGGTAAATCTTTGTCAAACTTCAATAAAATCAGTTTAGCTGTTTGAACATGATTGAATACCATAAATACCTACCGTGGTGTGAAATTACATTGTAATGGGAATTTTTTTATAAATTATCAAACACAATTTATATTAAAGTGTAGTAAACTAGCTTCTACCCGCGGCTTCGACCGTAACACGCACAATGTTCATGTCTATCAGCCACTGCTTTATTAGAGATGCTTAGACAGACTCCGAATTCTGATGAGCTACAGCACAGCCTTTCTCCTCCAAACGTTGCCATTATTGTAATCCAACGGGTTTAAGTTTGTGCTGGAAGAGGGCCACTCGTTTTGCCTGATGAAGTCGATTCCATGGGTGATAAGCCAGTTTTGCGTGCTCGCTGCCCGATGAGCTGACGCTGAATCTTGTTGAAATATCAGTGTCTAATTTCGGACAATGTTTTCATCTGAAAAAAGAAAATAACGATTATAACGTCAAATTGCAAACGTATAAAATATTTGTGATTATTATGGTACCACCGTGGTAGTACAAGAGCCGGGCGCTCGGTTTAAATTTCATAGTACGCGAGTAACCTGAGTTCTATCCCCGGTGCAAAATTGCAGCTCTTAAATTATTCTGCTATTTTAAGTTCTGATTTACTACGTGATCAGTGGTAAAGGAAAACATCGTGAGGATGCTTGCAGGTTGCATTGGAGCAGCGTTGCGGACTTCTCGGTTCAGAAATGAGAGGAGGCCTTTGCTCAGCAGTAGGACATTAATAAGCTGTTACTTTACTTTTTTTTACAATCTCTTAATCGACATTTACAATAATCACCGGAGATATTACCTTATGTCGCCATCCATCGGCGTAATCAACTGGACTTGCGAAAAGACGTTGCATCTCTTTCCATTTTTATTGTATTTACCACGGAAAGTGTTCCGAGGAATTGTTCGGACCAATTCCAGCCGTTGAAATTTTTTTGTTTTAACTATCGCTAACTGCAGCATAGATCAATATTTCATCGACATCACCATGGTGGTTCATATTCCAACACTGTGCGTTTTTCAAAGAATTTTCTGCCACGTACAACTACTTGGAAATTGTGAAATCTGCTGCCGCCAGTGATTATAGCGGACCGATGCGACTTAGGGTAGCCATTAGGTGAGGCGCTTGATCGTTCTCCGCCTCTCCTATAAAAAATACTATAACAATTAGTAATAAGTTATATTGGGATGCATTACAATCGTGAAGCATAATGCTCATACTATCTAAAACAATAATTATTAATAGTTTATCTCAGTGTTATAGACATTTACGCCTTAATCCTATTATACTTTGACATTACCTCGGATTATTTAATACTAGTGTGATAAGCTGACGTTGATGCTTATTAAATCTTAATAAATGCGTAGGTGGTCACGAAAAAAGCAAATCTAATACTAATCCCACTGCAGTGAGCCAGTGGGCGGACGAAGCGCACGTCACACCGCCCACGTCCACCCACTCCACCTCAACACGAACTGTAACACAACTGTAACAGCCTACCCCGAATACAAACAGGAGAGCAAAAAATATTAAAACCGAATAACGTTACTTTTATTGACTGCTACTGACTACAACTACTAAACAGTTATAAACGGTAATTGTATGTATATAATTGTAGTAAATGCTTTATCTCTCATATTGTCTCAATAAAACTTACTTTCAACTTAAAAATTATTAACTAACCAAATAAAGTATTATAACTATTCAAATACATATAAAGAATGTAAAATATTTACTTAAATATAAAGTTAAAAATAAGTTACAATCAGTCAAATTAGAAGGCATTACATAGACATAACATTATGCGTCGCATGGCATAGATCGTGGTTGAAGTCCAACTCAAATCAAATGATAAAATACAGAAACTGTCTTTATTTTATCATTTGAGCACGGATTTAATATATTTCATTGATTTATGCTTACTTACGTGTTTCATGCACTCTTAGTGTTTTTCGCTTTCTCGATGCAAGTTACATAAAATCTTCTCCTGTAAACTTTTTTATTTATTTCTCGTGTTATTAATACCTACTATATTTTGTAATTAATATTGATATAACTAGTTAAAAATCAGGCTTTACTTTGCGGAAATTCATTATAATGAAGGAAAGTAAATTAATTTGCTAAGATCCCCATGCAAAATATAAAAATGGTGTATATTACCTAGTTTTTTGAAGAGCACCGCCCGCCCTCCCTCAGTAGCAGAACCAGACGGCCGCCTGTCGCAGAGTCTATGACACTTGATAATGCCCCGTTTTGGGGCGAAACACGTGTCGTGTTCTCGACTTCAGTGGTATATATTATCTAGTGGTAGTATTGTAATGGTTGGTGGGGGGTATCTGGTGGCGGTTCCTGGTGGCGGTGTTAGTTTGCTTGTACACGCTTCTGAGGGAGGGCGGGCGTTGCTCTTCAAAAAACTACGTAAAAAACCCCATTTTTATATTTTGCATGCGGATCTTAGCAAATTAACTTACTTTCCTTCATTAATATTGGTGTCCTCACAAAATAAAAATATATAACTAAAACTAAAAATTTGTGATACTGAAAAACCGTTCCAAACAATATCAAATTTCTTTAACACTCGATTTTTTCTACGAAGATATTGTATTACTGTATGCCCTCAAGGAATGAACAGTGTCGAAATGTTTTTACAGTGATCTGTTGCTCGGCGTGGGCCTGGTGCAATTACATTTCAGACAACAATTAGTACCTACATGTGCTATGGTACGAGTCCTCGTAGATTGTATTTGAGTTGCATTTGTCTTTTAAGTGCATTCTGAAAGTGACATTCTCAACGATGATTTTTTATAAGCTAGAATGACAAACAATATCACAGTCCACGGTATGTCAATAGTCCGTTTAGGAGCTTTATCCATCGTCCAAGAATTATCATATAAGAATTAAATATATATGTAAAGAATTATTTTGAATTCCTTAGATTTGATTACTTCTAGTAAAGTAAAGTTTCTGCCTATAAATGTCCCACTGCTGAGCACAGGCATCCTCTCTGAGTCGGTTTTTGATCTAAGAAGAATCCGCCACGCTGCTCCAATGCGGGTTGGCGGACTGCACCAAAGCGTGGCAACTATGGCAAAATCCCCCCAAAATAATAGCCACAAACTTTTGTTTCAATCTATGGGGAGGCCTATGTTCAGCAACGGACTAGTATAATGATGATGATGATATTATGTATAAAGCTCTACCCATATTTGTATCCGAAAATCGTTACAAGCTCGTAAAATTTTAATTATTCATTGAAAACATTACGAGAATTCATGTGGACAGAATACAGACGTTAATTTGGTAATCTTGTGCATTATTTTGAACAACCTTAATTATTATCAATTGATACCTCATTAAAATAAACATTTCAGTAGCTCATTGAAAACGATTTCATCAAATATATCAATGCTCGTGTAGATGTAGCGTGTGTAAACACAGGAACCAATGTGCGCGTTACGCAAGTGATGCGAGTATCGTAATAATATTACTCGACGTCGCTGTCCGACCGAATGAATCCATGCATTATTCATACATTTCATTCGTTTACTAAACCCTCAGTTACCAGTTGCTAACCGACAGATTTATACACCTTTATGAGGAGGGTTAGTTACGTTCTCGGGTATATTATATGACATGATTTGCATTTTCATTGTTGAATTTGTATTCAGTATGTTATTAAGTGATTATTTTACTTATTTCTTGATTCTTTGTAATATAAAAATAATTTATTTATGTTTGTATATAAAAATAATTTATTTATGTACATTTAAACCGTCGTAAAATTTTACACTTAAGAATATCTAAAGAATTACCATATAATGTTGTATACAATAATTTAGTTTAGTTAAAGTTCAATTCTGAGAGAATTTTATTCAATTTAAAATCGAACAAATTTATATTATACTGGCTGAAGCCCGCGACAACTCCGTGTGGATTTACGTTTTTTAAAAATGCCGTGGAAATTCTACGATTTTCCGGAATATTTCTATCTCTGTGCCAAATTTCGTCAAGATCGATTCAACGACTGAACCGTGAAAAGGTAACAAACATACACAGGGACGGAGAGAGCAACTTTCGCGAGTATAATATTAGTATGGATGTCAATTTAACATGTATACTATACTCGTGATATAAATGGCAACAATCACAAATATTTTCTTTACCTTATTGTCTTTGTTACAAAAGTATGTTTTATCCAATGGTTTTATCTTAAAGATTCTTTGGTTCGTGCTTTTCATTCGGGTTAAACCAATTTGTCTACAGACCTACTATTTTATTCTTTTAGGAGAAACGTGCGTGGCTTGTCGCAGAAAAAGTGTAATGCACGCGTTATTCTTGAGCATTTTGAGTGAATCTTTCTTGGGCGTGATGATAGTAAAATTTCAAGTATTATTTGTGTGTTTTGCACAAATGTTGGCTCCGGCTGGGATTCGAACCCAAGACACTTGGCGTAGAAGTCAGTTCTGACCACTAGGCCAGGTGGTCGTCAAAATTACAATGGCATATGAACTGTCACTCCGAACATATTGTGAACGTCTTCTAGTTGAACAAATAAATTTAATAGAACATTTATTGCAAACTACGCATAGTAGGGAAATCTCCATGACTGGCGAAAAAGGTAGCTCAAGTCTGACAAATTGAGGCATTAGTTAAGTGACAATTTTGCAGTTTTATATAAAATTTAGATGCTCGCCATTAACTGTTGTTTGTCAGGTTCCCGCTGGGGCGTAAAGTGGTCTACGAATGCTTACCTCTTTCATGGGAAAAAGGCCTGACTGTATGACTGTACGTATAATGGTTTACATAGAAGGCACCAGCACAATCCGAGAATGTACCTTTTACGACACGACAGCCACAAAGCAGACCACGAATTTCCCATTAGTGTAGGCAGAGACCACATCTTTCCTCTTGCAACGACCATGACACTTATCTTTTGCTTCTTCTACTGTCATGTGCTCTTCATACACGCTCGACGGTTGCGGATACTTTAGACGTCATCTTTTCTTAAAACGTCTTCGATCTGATCGTGATACGATCGCCTACGTCAACACTTACCGGCTTGATCATTCACACACGTCGCATAAATCTTGTTCAAACCATCAAGGAGAAGACCTGATTCGTACATTCCATTCCAGCAGTCGCCAGTGCCCTTCAGACCCACACTGCTGCGTCACGGCTCTTCAGACCGAAACACAGTTGTTTCAACTACTGTTTCACGGCAGCCCTCTGACACGACAGCACTGCCCCTGTGGTGGTGTCTTAACGAATTCCTGCCGTCTATCTGTCTTATTATTCGTGGGGCTAAGACTTGAATCCTATCAGAAGCTAATATTCCGCTAAATATGTATATAACAGAAACACGAAAATATTGAAATGTTCAAAATCGAGGAAGTCATTAGTCGTTGTATATTATTTATTTGTTGTCATACTGTGTTAAATTTTAGATATTTCTATTTTTTACCTTACATTGTTCTATTACATTTATCATTATATATTTTTGTCAAATAGCCTTATAATTAATTAAATCGGTTACCTTATTGTTAGCGATAATTAAATATTCAGCCTTAAGTATATACACAGCTTATTTTGTCCAGGTCTTAGTTTGTCAGGTTAAACCGTAGACAAACTAAATTTTATTAAAACCTAATTATTTGTTATCTACAGACGTTTTAAACATTCTATTATAGCACGTTCTAAGGATTAATTAAATGTTCTTGAACCTCTTAATTCAGTGTGAAACAACGTGAAATTGAGACACATTTTAGTAAGCATTGGAGATCATTGTTTCGCAGCTGCGGGTAAGGTTTCTGGGTCAATCTCGGAGGTAATTTATTTGGAGAGAGCGAGCGTGAACTCGATACAACAAAATACGGATGACACCGTGTCCGCGCCACTACGACTCGACTATCGCTTTTTGTGCGGCGATTCTGTTGTAAATGTTTATTTCCC
The DNA here is from genome assembly GCA_019845155.1 of Luehdorfia chinensis. NCBI lineage: Eukaryota > Metazoa > Arthropoda > Insecta > Lepidoptera > Papilionidae > Luehdorfia > Luehdorfia chinensis. Next base: position 68,523 of record JAHVAK010000208.1, on the reverse strand, counting down.
GTATTTGCGTTGTTTTGTTTGTGTAGGTTAAGCTACAGCATTTAATAGTATTTAAAATGCATAATAATGAAATTACTTTCAATTAAATTAAGACATTATTTTAAAGGTGTGATTTGAGGGATTTTTTTTTGTCGTATAATTAAAAAAATATGAAAAAGCTTAAGTTGCAATACGTATACAGTACGGTAAAAATGCTGTTTTAAAACTTTATAGAATAATTTCAAACATTATTTTAACTTTTCAATTTATTCTAATCTTAAGTAGTGTTATGTGATAATATACGAATATAAAGTATTTAAAAATATGATTGCTGCTGCCTTTCTCAAGTGAGTGTCCTTAGAAGTAATTTTAAGAAATTATGAACGTTTTACTAACCTAACCTAACCATTCATCGTCATTAAATTGTAGCCGTGTTCACTGCTAATCGTAGGTAGGATAATGAGCTCAAAAGATAGCCTTGCGAAGGCTTGCGTAGCCACTACGTCATTTTTAAATCCTCTTACTATACCTGAATGAGATTACGAGGATGGAATCTCGGAGGTTAATAAACCACATTCCTTTTTCCAGATCGATGCAAAAATGTATTCCAAAATCTACGTAGAGTATTAATTTATCTACTTAACGTCTTAACGTTATGACTTTAAGAGGGTACGATTAGGGAGTATAATTAGATACTTATAGATGTTTAGGCACAGAGGCAAGATTACATACAGAGAGGCGATGAAGCCGTCTAGACATAGCAATTCTGCGGTAAGTGCGGGACGAGATAGCGACCCATACTAGCTTCATCAGTATGGGACCTACGTCGAAAGGCTTTCGCGCTCGCGTATCGTCGATATTATTATTTAGCCATTTATTTATCGTACATTCTGTATTATTATATAAAATATTATAGATATTATTATTAACTGAATACGATACACGCCACGTGTGCTATTACAAATTTAGTGTCTTTTTAAAAAATAAATAAAGAACAGTGTTATCATCAGTTTCACTATGATGAAGAAAGGTATGTCACGTTTTTTCATTTGCAGTAAAATAAATTCAGTCCATCTTTATGATCAAGTGACAATATTTTTCAAAGTTATTAGTGTCGAACCTTGATAAGTTAATCTATTCCCTTATTTTATTTAAAAAAAAGAATACAAGAAATGATGGTAAGAATTTCGATCATGTCCAATTATTATTAGTTTTACGTAATGCTTTTCTTCGTATTTTTAATCAGCACGTTCCTAGGTCCCGTCTGAACCTAATTGGATTTTTTTTTCTGACTTAACTGTGAGCTCTTAAATGTTTCCTCTCTTTCTTGTATTTACGATGAGTCAAAGAAATCGTTAAAATTTTTGAAACATAATATCAGCGACACTGGGGCGCAGCCCCATCGTGTTGGTACTCAAACTTCTTATTTTCGTTATTTCTGTATGACCACATGACCCTATATTATAAAACTTTTATCTGCCACACTTTTAATTCTTAAATTTATTTTCACTTTTAACTTTTATTATTATAATTTTTTTTTTAATAATTATGCTAATTGCGATGTTAATCAGAAATAAATTAATAGACATTGTTTTATTGTGACAACCCTTTCCTCCGTGCACTGTCGCGACCTTGTCTAGTCTAGACATGTCGGCATTTACGAAAAGATTCCATGCGTCCGCCTACTGTAATATCTTTCTACTGTGGTTTTGGCCACCTCAACGATGTCGTTAGAATTTGCTACGCACAATATATAATCTCACAATTTGTGAATTATACAAATATTTCACAAAATGTGAGATTATATTGCCCATTTAAATATACAATAGTAGTACATTGAATCGAAGATCTAATTCACCGATCGTAGTTGCATAATCTTGTTAAACCTATCTCACGGTTATCATCGGTTGTATGTTATTTGTTTCTTATTCTTCAGCCTGTACCAAATCCACTGATGGACATTGGTTGCATCAAGTTGAAACGATTTGCCCTAATCGTCACGCTTGGCAGGCGGATTGGCGATCCCAGTACCAAAGACATAGCACCTTAGACGTCGCTGCCCGACGCCGCTCCAGAGAATTTAGGTCTGCCATAACTGAAACAGGTATTTTGCCATCTATAAAAAATAACGAGATTTTCCTGCCGTTATTGTGGTTCAACTTTTACTGGTGGTAGGGTTAGTATGCAGGAATCCGTCTTGATAGGTACCACCCTAGTGCCAGGTATTCTGCCGTGAAGCAGTAGTGTGCAAACATTACTGTGTTTCGGTTAGAAGGGTACTGAGAGCTAGTAGCGCAATCACTGGCAATATGAGACTTAAGAACTGGTGTCTCATGGGGACGGGCGCAGTGTGCACAGAAATATTCTGGGTGACACAGCATGGCTATGGGCGGTTGTTGCATTTACCATCAGGCTAGGGTTTTGCTAGTCTCGTCCCTTTCTCCAATAAAAAAAACTACAGGTAGAAATATGTTAACAGATTCGCTAAGGCGGCCACTACACATATTTGTTTCTATTATCTACTTTTTTCTGGTTTGATATGTATATGTATTATTATATTGGTATATGTATTATTATATTATATTGGTGAAACAACTGTCTAGAAAAGCTTGTTGGCATTAGTTGAACTTTAATTATACATTTAGTATATTTTTTTAAATGTAATATTAAACAGTCCTTTTATGGATTTTATATTTTGTGGTCGTTTCGTTAAAGCTAGTAGTACTGGAAAAATAACCTGCCACATATTTCTTACTTACTTCCTTAAAATAGTCGATTTTGAGAAATCGATTCACTTGTTTCACAATTATTTCACAATTGCGCTATTGTTCTTAGATATAATAATAATAATTTCTTTATTGATAATTCTTTATACATTGTAAAATCATATCAGTAGTCCGTCACACCAGAACTAGGGAATAAAACCAGTATTTCAAGGGCCAGTTTTCTACCCAAAACATGTTTCGAATTAGTTTAACAAAAAAAATATATAATATAAATTTTAATATGCGTACACAATTTTTTTTAAATGTAACACCCTTAATAACAACTAAAAGAATGAACAGTTTGTGCTGTGATTTGTGTGTGTGTGTGTGTGTGTGTTTGTGTAAGTGCATGGATGTGTAAATGTTTATGTGTGCATAAGTGGACGTAACATTTCTTTAAAATAGTATAGATGATGTAAGTTGTAAACTAGTACTATCCGTTATCTCTGCCCTCATGTAATTCCTATGATTCAAAGGCCTGTTATTCAACAACATTGAAACAACATACCAAAGTTAACATAATAAACTACGCTATTTGCGCCTTTCAAGCGTGGCAACTATGGCAAAATACCCCAAAACGGGGGCTACAAACTTTTGTGGCAATCTATGCGGGAGGCCTATGTTCAGCAGTGGACTAGTGATAGGCTGAAACGACAAACAAAGGGCATCGTTACAAAATCCTTACAGTTTATTCGCAATATTATTATTAATATAAACGTTGTCATTTACGACAGAACACACACGACAGGCGTCTTGTCACGTCTCAATTAATAAAAGATGATACGGCGACGCTTTATTGCGAAACTCCACGATCTTTGCGCTCTGCCCCATTTGTCGGAACGTCAGTAATTGGTGTAATGATATTTATCGATGCATTGACAAATGTTTTCGGCTGCTGAGCGCTTTTAATTCCATAGTGACTGTTTGGAGAATTTCGCAGATGATAAATTTGTTTTTATTTCATCTTTTTTTTTTTTTTTTTTTATTTATTTAGGACCATCAACAGTAGATACAATCATACAAGTTTACATAGAGACAAAGTTTACAGTAAGGTAATTGTTCCACCAATAACAGATGATCACAGCATGCGCTTATGAATTAATTAAGTTCCGAACATGAAAAAAAAAACTAATACTTAGAGCTAAATGGTAAAACCAAAAAAAAAATACATTAAAGGAACAATACAGTATAGTTGTAACATCAATACAGTTAAATTAAATTAAAGAGAGAACATAGTAGTCACTACAATAATCACTACAGCAAGATTTCAACAACAATAGAAGTTCAAAGTACATAAAAATGTTTTCATCATGATCGTACTAATGAGACAAAATCAACCATGCAAAGGAAAATAAAACAGGCCATACTGCTGAGCGAATACCGTTAGTCCACAGCCTGGAGATGCGTCAACTGTCGGTGAATTTTGGCTTTAAATTGGAGCATAGTATCGCCAAATATATCCAAATCACTCAACTCACTACTTAGGGTGTTATACCAACGCGATAGACGTATAACTGGAGAGTTCCTCCCCAGATTTGTTTTACGGCCACAGATCTTAAATAGGGAACACGGATGTCTAGGTATTTTTCGGGGTACATTTATATCAAATTTGGCTAAAAGATTATGGCAGTCTACATTGTTATTAAACAATTTATGCAAGAACGTAGTACCCGTTAGTATTCTTCTATCCCTCAAAGACATCAATTTAAATTGTTTTAGTCTATCATGATAAGACTTTGAATTACCGAAAGACCTACTGCGAAACTCCAGGTGTCGCAATAACCTCTTTTGCACACTTTCTATTCTTTCTGTGTGAATCTTATATATAGGACACCAAACATTGCCACAGTATTCCAGCTTACTCCTCACATAACAGTTATAGAGCTGGATAACAGTATTTATGTTCTTAAATTCCCTGCTGCTCCGAAGAACAAACCCTAGAGCCTTAAAAGCTGAAGAAGCAGCTTGATTTGTTTGGCTAACAAAACTGAGTTTATCATCGAGCAATATACCCAAATCACGAACTTCACTGACTTTAGTAATGGGCTTGTCTTCTATATAATACTGGGAACGTATAATTGACTTCTTTCGGGTAAATGTTACATGACAGCACTTTGCTGGATTCAATAGCATTTTGTTCTGCAAACACCACTCGGACACCCCATTAAGTTCACCCTGCAAGATATCAACATCACCTTGATTGTCGATGACACGCGTTATCTTCAAGTCGTCTGCGAACAAGTAAAATCTACTATTCCGAAAAACTTCCGAGATGTCATTAACAAAAATGTTGAAGAATAGGGGACCAAGGTTTGATCCCTGCGGCACCCCAGATGATGCAATAAATGAGCTGGACTCCCTTCCCTTATAAACAACTTTAGATAACCGATTATGAAGATAAGATCGGCACCAATCGAGAAATTTATGGCATATACCATTATGTTGCAATTTGTGGATTAAAAGCCTGTGACTAACTTTATCGAAGGCTTTCGAAAAATCTGTATATAAAGCGTCAATTTGTAGTCCACTGTCGACAGCAACTGTTACATCTTCAACATACTCCATGAGATTGGTGTTTGTTGATCTCTTTGCCATGAAACCATGTTGATGAGGGCAGAGCATATTCTTTACGTGGTTATATATAAATGGGTACACAAGAGATTCAAAAACCTTTGCCATGGTTGATAATATAGAAATAGGCCTATAATTTTCTATAAGATCCTTTCGACCACCCTTAAATACTGGAACAACTCTAGTCTTCTTCCATCTTTCAGGAAACACACCCGACTGCAGTGATTTATTATATATGATGGTGAGTGGCAACGACAGTGATTCAGCACAGTTAATGAGAAATATAGGTGGAATATTATCAGGTCCCGCACATTTAGAGCTATTTAATCGTTTCAATTTCATCAGGACACTGTTCCGAGACAATGAAAAATTCTCAAGCACAGATGATGGCGTAGATGTGGTATTACTTAAGGACGTGGAGTTATCATGTTCATACACAGAAGAGAAATGCTCTCTAAAAACCTGAACAATGTCGCCATCGTCTATCACACTTTTATCTTGCCACATAAATTTCGTTGGATTCATGCAACTATTTTTCCTAAGATTTTTAATGTGTGCCCAAAAGTATTTAGGATGCTTACCAATTTCAGCTTCAATAGTCTGTATGTACGAAGCGTAGCAACTCTTTACCAGTCTTTCACAGTCTCTACGTAGATACTGTAATTCTATTTTGTCTAAAGGGTTATTATATTTTTTTACTCTTTTATGTACTTTGTACTTCAATTTAATTAATCTAATTAAATGTCCGGTAAACCACACAGGATAAGTAGAGGATGACTGTTTTCTTAACGGTACATGTTTCTTGATTACTATATCCAATATGGAATAAAATTTTGTAACCATCATATCAATATCGACACATTCTCTCAGTTCATTCATCCAATTGATGCCATTAAGAGTTTTAATGATTTCGTCATAATTGGCTTTGAAAAAGTTGGGTTTCGCCATAAAATTTGTTTTGGTTATCTCGAAGAACGGCACCTTTATTTTAAAGGCAAGTGGTGGATGATATATATCTACAGTACGCAAGGGTGTAATACAGTGAGTAAGCTCCAAGATGTCAACATTACATAAGACCAAATCAAGTAGTTTATTGTAGTAATTAAATACGTTGTTGAATTGTTTCATGTCATTGTAAGTAATAAAATCAATAAAGCTACTTTTGATGCCACAGTTACCGCAAGCTGAAGGAATGGTGTAGCAGTTCGAGTCTAATGTCCAAGTAATATTGCCTAGATTAAAATCACCTGCAATAACGGTAAACTTGGTAGGGGTCTCTAATACTTTATTGGCTTTGTCCAGGAAAACATCCAAACTATCTCTTGTTATAGGAGGAGGTAAGTACACTGCACACAATCTTATTAATTCAGTGTGTTTACCCAATCCATTCTCTAGGACAACCCACAGGTCTTCTGCGTCGCTTTCCCAGTCTGATCTACGATACGACTTAAACCGTTTAGATATAGCTATTAAAACACCGCCTCCTGTTTGCTTATGTTTACTAGCATTAGACATCTCACGATCGCGTCTATACACTGTATACCTATTATCGAAAATTTCAGAATCGAAAATTGTACTGTTTAACCAAGTTTCTGTGAACATGATTACATCATAATTAGAATTTATAATTTGTTGACGCACCTCCAAGGTAGTAGATCTAAGACCTCTCACATTTTGATAGTAGCAATGAATAGAGTTAGACATGAATCGTCAAAAAAAAAAAAAAATGAATACCTGGCAACGTTTAGAAAAAAAGATTAGATAAAAATACACAGATCTACAGTCTAGACAGGTCATCTTGATTTCTTATATGTTTGTACTCCGCTGTTTCATTTTTCCTCATATAAATGTGTCCATTTTTAACCCAGACAAATCGATAGTTTAGTTCTTTTGCTTTTGTTCTTGCTGATGCGTGAAGAGCTTTCATTTTCGGCGACAGGTGCTCGGTCACAAAAAATGGCTTTTTGTCTCCAGAAATACCCAGGTGGCTGGTGTTAAGTTTTTCACCTGCACTGTTTGCTTTCTTATTAAATAAAATAGATGCAGCTAAAAAACCATCTCGAACTCTGGGGCTGCAAAATTTTACCAATACGGATCGTGGGCGAGGATTTTCTTTATTTAGTTTAGAGATTCTCGAGCAATGATGTATGTCAGAATCGTTTAATTTGTAATTTATAGTAGACGATAATTGCTTGATAACCGGGGTAGATTCTCTGCTCTGTGTTCAGGAACACATTGTATTTCAATATTACTTGCTCTAGAATGTTGTTCTAAAAAGTCTAGAGAAGTGCTGAGATCGGCAACCTTCATTTTAAGCTCTGTATTTTCCTTCTGCAGTGTTTTAATTGTCTTAAAATTATCTTCAGTTTCCTTTTTAATATCCTCATACCTGTTCTCTATAAAGTTCATGGATGAATTAATCTCATTCATACGATCTAAAACCTCTTTTGTTTTCGCATTAAATTGTTGCATAATGTTTGTTTTAAATGTATCAAGAAGCGTTTTCATCTCCTCTCTAACAATATTACGAATGTCCGTGGCAGTCAGTTCAGATACTGATACATCACTTGCAAATGCACCTCTTCTTTGGTTTATATAAGGGAGGTTTTCGTTTGGAGGTTGGTTTAACACCGTGCGTATGGGTGTATTTGTATTATCATGTTTTGGCATTTTACTATAACAAGCAGGACACAGCCATGTTGCCTTAAAATCTTCTTCCAGATCCTTTATCGAGCTTTTTGCAATATTCAGGCAAGAAAAGTGGTAGGCTTTTTTACATGCTTGACACTTTAAAGAATCTGCAGCACTAGTTTGACGCTGACAACATCCAAATTTGGCTTTCGGTGCAGACATTTTTATTTTATTCTTCCTTCTCTCTTCATTAATTTTATTTTTTTTTTTTTACTTTTACATTAGAAAAACATACAAAAATAGGCAATATATCTATCAAGAATAAAAATATAACAAAAAATAAAAAAAAAAAAGTTTAGTTATGTCGGGAATTGAACCATTGATTTCTGAAGTGTGCCTTCGCAACTGCCGCCCGGAACATGCGCTATTGTGGTACTATCTTAGAGAAACGAATTTATGCCACTCTATAAACTGCAGATTTGTATACATTTAAAGGATTTGCGAATTAGTTTTCGAAACACCGTCAGTGTATAAGTCGAATATAAGTCACTTTCAAACCTAATGTTTATCACTACGTTTTCTATCTCACTGTATATGTATATATTTAGTAGCTGTTAACCTCTACTTTACTACACCACCACATATTTTATATTAAGAACTTCAGTACATAAACAAAACACCTTTAACACTTAGTATAATGGTTAATTCCACCTTTTTGAAAACCTTTATTAAAATTAATATGAATTTGACCTAGATAACACTGTTAGGTAATAATTAGGTCACAAAACTTGAATGAGATGCTTAAAAATATATCTAAAATGGTTCAAATTGTTTAATATAATAATAGTATACGGAGCTTATGTTGACCGTGCGATTACCCGCGAATATTTTTTGTGCTTATTCCGTTCGTATACTCATCATTTGTTTGACCCGCCATCATCTACTGCTGAAATTAAGCCTTCCTCAAAGATTACTTACTCATATTGCCATAATGGCGACGCTCGGCGAAACTTGGGTTGAACAAATGTTAGAATTGTGGCAAAAAAGTATTATTGTAAAATTGTTGGTTACGTAAACTATGAAGTTTGACTACACATTTTCGAAGTAAAACTGCTTGGCGCAATGAGAGTAAAATTTTAAGGTCGAATTTGATTGCAGCGTTTCCGTGCAACTTTTTTTTTACAAGAAAATCACGATATGTGCAAATTATTTACCTCATGATAAGTGCAACGTCTACACATTACAAATACAGTTATTTGACAGTGACTTCATTTGTTAATTCGTGATTTTTTTTTATTACAATCATATTTATAATAAATATTACTTTTACTTCTGTCCCGTGTACTGAGTCGCACGCGCTCAATTTTTATTAATAAAAAATCTTTCCCGATACTGGAATTTCTTCTGTATCGTTTATAGTTTGTACGTTAACAAACTTGAATCGTACACGCACAACAATTTGTGGAACATTCAAATGTTTGGTTTCCTTCGGGAATAAAACACGCATTCCATAGCGCTGAAGCCAATCGCTTAGCCACTGCGCCAGCGGAGTCATTCTAAAATAAATTTGCAATTCTCTATTATAAAATACAGCAACCCTTTTCTTTTGCTATTTTTACTTTTGCTAAATCGTATGTAATAATAATGTTCCTGTCCTGTAATGACGTCAGCGTGGCACATTGGTCAGAACTCTACTTCTACGTTGCGGATACTGGCTTCGAAATGAAAATGGTGGTAGTATTCCTATGGTAGGTTCCACCCCAGTTATTCTGCCGTGAAGCGGTAGTGTGCAAACATTACTGTGTTTCGGTTTGAAGAGCGCTGAGAGCTAGAATAATCTCTGGGCATGCGCGGTGTGGTGTCACACAGAAATGTTCTGTGTGACACAGCATTTGTTGTCAACGTTGTCTCGTCACGTTATCCAATAAAAAAACTATCCGGAGCCAATCACAAGCCAAACAAATCACAAATGTTGGTTTTCCGGTCCGGTTGCGTCTTGATAGTGCCAGTTTCTGACACTGCATCCTATCCTACCTTTGATTTTATCGCATGAGAGTTACGAGCGTCGTCATACGCTTCCAGTGCCTCTGTGTTTTCGCTTCAACTTGTAACACTATTGTAAGTAAGTGTGGGTGCGCAGGTAATAACTTCTAATGTGTAAGTGTGGGTGCGCAGCTAATAACTTCCGATAGCGTTCAGAAGTTACTACAGGGAGGACTAGATCATTGTTCTGTGTTATCTTTTTCTTTGCAACTGTTTTTTTGCAATTAACTTAGAGCTACGACTAACAATAAGTACATTTTTAACACTGCATCTGCATTTGCATTCGGTCAAACTGGTCGAAGTTGTGACCTATCAACCTCAGATTCCTTTGTGCATTTTTGTTATTGCCTGTCACCCTGAGACATCAGTTGCTAAGTCTCATATGCCTAGTGATTGTACTAGCTCTCAGTGCCCTTTAAACCGAAACGCAGTAATTGCACACCACTGCTTTACGGCAGAATATCTGGCCCTGAGGTGTTACCTACCTAGACGGATTTCTGCATGGAAATCCTATCACTAATTTGCATGGAATATGTGGGATTCGTTATTAAAAGCCTAAAACCTAAATATTACGACCGCGTCGCCTACTAGCTAGAATATCTAGTTTCTACGCTGCAGGTCTTGGCTTCGAATCCGAGCCGGAGCCAATATTTGTACACAAGAGAAATCCTAACGTGCAGCATAGCTTTTTTTTAAAACAGGCATTTGTGTTTTATTAAATGTCAGATTATCGTAAAAATATTGAAAACAAAGGGCTATCGGAAAACATCCAACATACAAAAAACCTTGGTCTCACACGAAGCGGTTTACAAAGTTGCTTTTGATGCATAGAGTAAAAAATTGATTTCTCTTTACCGGCATCAGTTTTCCCGAACCGATATAGTATTACGCTTTTCAAGGTAAATGAATAAATTTTTCTTAGACTAACATACTCACTATCTTGCACCGCAGCGTTGCTTGCTATTATACATGTTTCTGGTTAAATATAAAGAATAAAAATATGCTCACTACAAATACCCAAATTTATTTTTACTTTTAATTTTCTAGTTGGTCTTATACAAGACTCGCACGTTTATTCGTACAAATGCAAGCTTTTCATGAGGAAGGAATGTCTTATTTGTGATATTGGTGTGGTCAGATCACTTTCAGGTTACATTCTATTGACGTTGACGCCAATTAGCTTGATTTTTTTAATGGACTGGTACTTAAAATGTACAGTTATGTCGTACATTTTTTCCTTAATTCCCACCTACTGTAATAAAACAGAAAATTAAGTGTTACGTTCATTTTATCTCAACATTATGTGCACAAAATGTCAAACTGAACGCGGTAAGGAACTCTACCAGTACTTTTCGGTTAAACAAAGAGATTTATTGCGTAGATATATACTTACTATCCTATAAGGCCGTGTAATGTACGCGTTAGGAAATTTCATGGCAGAATAACCATCTCAAAAATGCCACATCAAAAGTTTATAGACCAGTTCAAGGGTAACAGCAGCGTATGTTGCAAAGCGTCTGATTTTGTCATCACTAATCAGCCTGCCAATCGTCTTTACTTGCTAGAAACCAGTCAACGTTTATTAGTTTTTATTGGCTGCTGATGTTGATTCATTTCTAAACATTATAATAGACTGGTGCCATTTACGAATAAACCTCCCAAATTTCGAGAGGCCGTATGATGACGATCATTTTTCTATTTGTTTATAGCGTCGCTAACGCCAGTATTTTAGCTATGAATCTTAAGTATTTAATTGACAATCAAAATCAAAACTCCAGCAGCTTAAATGGTCACTTTTTAAACTAATATGTATATGCTTAAATATTCTGGATCATAAGTGTTATAATCGCTATTACCAAGAGCATCAAGAAAATTACGAATCGCATAAATCACATTACACTTAAAATAACTCATACGTCTTGGAAGATACCTTAATGTATGCACGTAAAGCATCTCGGAAAGAGTTCCCTCGCAAGTTTGCCAAATCACTTTGATAAGTTCGGAGCTCCGAGTTTGAGAATCACATCAAAGTTTGTTGGAGTTGCGCCTAAATTCGTAGGGTAACAGAAGTTTATTCGTTTTCTCACTGCGTTTAATAACCAACTTAGAGCGACATTAATTGAGCCGATTTCATTTAAACATCTGATTCGACTTCGATTAAGTGTTTAAAAATGATTTAAGTTGATTAAGTTATTTTTTAACTTTATTAAATTTGTTAATTGCTGAGTGGCCTATACCGTTAAGAATTTAGTGATACATTATAACATATATTACCAAAGTCTGTCTATATGAACCTGTCTATGTCAGCGAAATAAATGGGAGTGTACGTCATATAATTTCCACATTCAAGATAATAAGCTTATAAAAATTATAAAAAATCGGCTAAATAATCTAATAGCTTCACAATTAAATAAATTATCTGTTGAAATAAGGATATGAGGAAATAAGATCTATGGTGCTGTGTCAACATCACTTTTAAGAAAATAAAAATCGACTTTGTCGGTTATATGTGTTATTACATCCGAAAAAAAAACACACCCCAGATTATAGTCAGCTACCTTTTTGTTCTTGGCCTGGATATCAGATTTGAGTTCCATTTGCACACTATCATAATATAAACCGATTTCAACGTAGCAGCCGTACAGATTAATTAAGAACCTCCTCCTTTTTTGAAGTAGGTTAAAAACGGGTTTTTCTATTCAAAAAATTTTTGTGTAAAAAATTTTTTGAATAGAAAAACCCGTTTAATCTGAATCGAAATTAACATTAACAATTGACGACAAAGTTAAGTTTATTTATTAGATTGGATTAAGTTTATCTCGTTGCTTAGACTACACAAATTATTTAAGCCACTATATGACACATCCGTTGATATCGTTACGATGAGCGTCAGAATGGGACCTTTATCACCAGATACTGTTATCTTATCTCCGTTACTTATTGTGATACAAAAGGGCCGACAGACCTTTTCAATGGTAATGCTTCAAAACATTTTATACACGATAGTTTTATTTACATTTAAAATTCCTTTCAATATGCCCGTAGGAAACTTAAATAGTAATGTTATCGCATTTATGTTATCTTATAGTAACAAAGCTTCATAGATTTTTATTTATCAAAGAGATGTTTAAACATTGAAAACCCAGCTTCCAGTAATATTTTTTTAGATTAATCATTAAATAATGTAATGGTCTAATAGAGTGCGTTTATTCCCATCTGTTAAGTTGAACTGGGGTCCTGTAACAACCGTAATAGAGCGGGGGTTATCATCACCAGGTTTTTGGTTCACTGCTGTACATACACCATAAATATATAGATTTATTTCGATAGATTATTTGAGAATTCGTAATTGGCCCAATAATTATTACTTATGAAACACTGGCTTTGTTTTTTAATTCTAGTAAAATTATAATAAATCCTTCATTCTTACTTATCATTAACTTGATGATATCAGATTTATAAAACACTAGCTAATGCTTGGCATGCAATACAATGGCTCTTCCAATTATATCTGATTCTGTGATTTTATGTTCATTAATTTCACGTACCAGTTGTTGGTACAAAGAACATTGCCCAAATTCACCTTATAATCAACATACGTTTGACATATACCATAATTCTTAGCTTATTTTGTGCCCTTTATTCTAAATACTCGAATTAAATGGACACATCAGATTACTAAAACAAAATTTAATTAATTACGACAATTTACCGTTCCCGTTGCGGCCGTGTGGTGACGGCTTAAGAGAGTCCACTACCAAATCTCAATCTTTCGGTTGCAAATTTAAATCTCTACGGAATAAGTTTTAATTAAGCTTCATCCCCATATTGGATTCCAAGGTTTGAACCCAAGGTTTTGAGGTTCGAGTCCACGTTCGATTCCAGCGACCTCAGAATCACTTTCCGGTGCTAATTGAACACCTGCCAGCCAACGGTGACGCCGTGTGTTTATTTCATCACGGGCGTCCCTTCAGCGTTGCTGGCAACCCGTCGGGGCCGACATCATTCTTGCCACGCAGAACCACAGGGGAGTACCAGACTACGTCAGCAGAAATTAGGCGGGCAACTACACCCACGACCCACCATTTTTTTAAAAATTATAAACCAATTTTATTGTCTTGACAAGAGTAGTTTTTTTTATATTCCACGAACACACCTATTTCGTCACAAATTGTTGTACTAATCCAGAAACCTTTGCTTTTTTTTCGGTTGTGTTGTGTTCTGTTAAAAAAAAGGTCCGAAAAAAAGTAACTTGCTTGTTTTCGGTGAAGTAATCGCTGTTAGCCTTTTGCCCGGGCCCGGGGCCCGCGAGCCAGGTTTAGTTTGACCCAAACATAAATATATAAATATAAACTCCTACTAAACATCTAAATTCGGACCGTTGCGTTCGCTAGCGTGCTTGCGCTACTGTGAATATCTCCATAAAATTATTATCTTGAGTGATCTAATGACCGTCCGAGGGAGGCTGCGGGCCTCCATTCGGACTGTCGACTTGTGTGTCGGTAACTCTAGGCGGTGAGAACAGCCCTGGAACACGGGTGTATCGTGTGTATAAAAAAGCAAAGGAGGCTTTCACAGCTTCGTCGATAGAGACTCGCGAGCAGAAGGCACGCAAGTAAGAGAAAACTTTGCGCGCGTGCGCACAACTCACCGTAGTTTCAACGCAGTGGGTTGAATGGAAAAGAAATACATGCGATATAAACAAAGAAACATTCATTTTTATATTATGCACAATATCCGTCGCTGTAATTCATGAATTCGCGGGATGCTTGTATTTAGGGAACATGATACCTAATTTTGACTCTAATTTAACGAATACGAAATTACTGTATTAATAAATAAGAACAAAAAAAAAGTAAGATTCGGTTGGAAAATAAAAAATGGAGAGTACAAGGAGCAGTTTTTGAATGCCGCCAGATGCCCCCCGCCATTACAACACTACCACTAGACAATACACAGTACTGAAGTATTCTACTATAGAACGAAGTCTAAATTGCGAGATACACTTAAATTTTCAAAAATTAAAACTTACTACAGCAATTGTCGATTGTAACTAAATAAAAGTTAATAAAACTTCTTTGGATATGAATACATGATGTACTTACTCACTTTATTTCTAAGTTAACCTTTGAATACAATCAGTTTAGACTTTTTCGACTGTTACTTCTTTGCGACTTTCCTTCGCTTTCTTCTTCAGTTTCTTTATTATTTAGTTTATAAAACTTCTATGAGATTTAGTCAAACAACTGTTGGTAGGATTCCTATGCAGGAATCCGTCTAGGTAGGTACCACCCCAGTGCCAGTTATTCTGCCGTGAAGGAGTAGTGTGCAAACATTATTATGTTTCGGTTTGAAGGGCACTGAAAACTAGCGTAATCACTGGGCATATGAGACTTAAGAACTGATGTCTCAGGGTGACGGGCGCAGTGCGGTATAACACAGTAATTTTATAACTTTGTTACTTTATCACTTAGGAAAATATATGTTAACTTTGATTAGTAAATATTGATTATGTGGTGGCCGACTACATCGCTCAGTGGTCGGAATGCCAAACTGACTACTAAGTAACGAGTCCTGTGTTCGAATCCCAGTCGGGTACGCACTGTGCTTGCAACCCAAAAATTATTGTTTTTTATGTCTGCGTATTTTGTGACTGTTCCCATGTCGCCGACACTGTATCCGAACCTTCCTCGTTCTTATAACTTGATAGTTACATCGGACACAGAATGTCTGTGGCACAATTTATACCTATTAGCACTAAAGACGCTAAAGTATATTCTGCGCTGTCGATATATTCTGGTAACAATCAGAAGACGGAAAATCATGTTAACTAGATTGTGACCTCACTTTTTTTTTTATTATTTATGAACATTGAATACTACGAATAATACCAAGAATGCTTCATTTCTCCATAGAACTATCAACTCCTTATCAATTGCGGCAATGACACGAATACGTAGTATTGCAGTAGATATTCAAATTCGCCTCATTTGCTACGTTTAGTAGTCTTTGCAGCTACTCCGGTAAAATGTTACCCTTGTAATTAGAGGCTGCCGGAGATTTCTAAAGATTCAGAGATCAGAGTGAAACCACCGAATTCGTTGACATCGGGTTAGCTTATTTTAAATTCTAATTTGAAAGATCAGTTTATAATAAAAATAAATAAATAAATATCACATGTATTTTGAACAAATTGTATATGCACGCACATACACTCGCCACAATTTAAAAACCCGGAACTAACATTTGTGGGCCATACAAATATTTCTCCCAGGCGAGAATCGAACCCGCGACCCGTAACGCAGTAACCAATCGCTTGCCCGCTGCTATCCGAAGTGACTAAATTACCTTATTTAAAGAGCCATACAGCAGCAAAATCACCTGATCGCATTCCAGAGTCAGTGTCATGAAATTGTCCAGTAAAACAGTCTATCAACTTCAGCTTTGAAATGTAGAATATAGACACAATAAGTGTAGCTTGCGAATTTCGTAAATATTACTTCCTTTAAAATTTCATGACTAAGCTTAAAGGTCGTTGACAAATTACCACATAAATATTAAGAGGCAGCGAGGCTAAGCAAAACTCCAAACTTTCGTCCATAACTCAAACACAACACACACCGTATTTGTTGGCTTTTATGAACCCACTAAAATGAGGCAAAATGTGAAAGATTTTTATGATGTCTTATAATTCTATATCTACTTATTTTTTAGTTTTACGATATTACGTAAAAACACAGTTTTTTATATGGATTCTTCTTATTTTTAATAACGTTTTCCGCGACTGCGATTAATCCTGTATCGTGGTGGTGCGTTTTATATACGTAAACTGCACGAACTATCATTTAGACCTGGTATAATTATTAGTTGTCTTATGAAGAGTGTTGGCAGGAAAGTGAATTGGTCTCAGCATAACTTTATGATTAGCCAGAAAATATCTAAAAAGAGAAGTACTGATTCCCACATACTGAATATTGGGTTAGGCAGAAGAAGCATATAACTATGGAAATGAAACGTGTGAGAAGTATAGCTGGAGTGACTTTGATGGACAAAGTGAGGAACAGCGTGATAAGCGTTGCGGTGTGGTGAAGATGTAGGGACTAAGATAGAGAATGGTATGTTAAGTGTTATTGGACACGTATGATGATGTTCTTCTGTCTGATTTCGACCACGGCTTCCGGAACTTGTAATCATATTGTCGATAGCTGTCAACTGCGCAGGAGATATTATAGTGCCACAACACACTAGCGCTGACACAGAGGCACACACTCGTCTCAACCAACTCACGCCCGATGTAATACTGATGCGATAAGATCGGAGGTAGGCTAGGATGCAGTGTCAGAAACACGGGGACAACCACAACAACGAGAACCGAAAACCAACAATTTGTGTTTTAGCACAAATGTTGGCTCCGGCTAGGATTCGAAACCAGGACCCGCGGCGTAGAAGTCAGGTACTCTGCCCACTAGGTCACGCGGTCACAGGCACGTATAGAGGATGGATGAACGAAGATTGACGAAACAGATTTATGAGGCGAGTTTGAATGGGTAATCCGGTCGACTTAGGCGAATGTATCACGGTCGAATTGATCGAAGACGTTTTAAGGCAAGGCTACATAAAAAGTACCCGCACCGACGAGCTTGTATGGAGACGTTCATGAAAGTAGAGGAAGCGAAAGATGTGTGTCAAGATCGTAGCAAGTGAAAAGATGTGGTTTCTGCCTACCCCAATGGTAAAGAGTTAAACCCGCGACCGTAGCACAGAAACCAATGACTAGGCAGTGCCCCAACCGAGGCGCCATAGTCAAGCTCTATATGCGTCACCCTGATACTTCTACGATAGCGATTCTGTCATACTAAAAACTACTAGCCAGGTTAGTCTGGTTGGTACTTTTTTAAAAAAGCTTATGCTAGGAGATGGTTCACGACAATAGTCGAACGGCGGGATCTGACGCGGCGCTGCGACATTGTTCGCAGTCTGTACCCAAAACCATTAGCCTGTGGTCGATTATTTATTCCATTAGTGGACCTGTTACGATACGAAACGAGATGGGGTCTCTTACGCCACCACTGAACAAATATGTCAATCACATTTTAATGGATATAAACTTTGAAAGTAAACTCTTGATTCGGTTGAGCCTTACTCACAATTTGACCTTTAAAGTAGAAAGTGAAAACTGTCAATAATACAGTAACATTTATGAACATGCTATTAAAATAATGACAGTCATATTTCACTATTTTTTTTAACCACGGTTGCTCCACTCTATGATTTCTCCTGTAACCGTGGATGTATTTTACAGACATAAATTACACATGCACAAACCCCCAGAGCCGGAACAACTATTACATATAGTACAAATATTTATTCTGTGCGGGAACCGAGCCCGCGACCCGTACCGAAGAAGACAAACGGTTAGTCAACACCAACGAGTTCAAAAATGCAGAAACAACTTTAAATACTAATCGGTTTGTGGCCTTTATTAACAAGCTCGGGTGGTTGTAAAATTAAAACATATGTTTACAACAAACAAACAAACGTTAGTTAAAACGCGCACAAGGGAATAAAGCTCCCTTTAGTAGAGCGATCGTTACGGCCGGATGCTTTTTAATTTAGCTTTCTCGGTATAATTAAAACCTGTGGAGGCTCGCTGTGGTCGTTTTCGAGAGCTAACAATAGATATTTTTCTTGTTAAAAAAATTATGATACCACTGTAATAAGCTTTTTATTTCCTTTGTGCTCTTGATAGGATTGTTTAATTTTCAGGATATTTTAATTTTTAATTGAGATAGCTAAAGACTTTTCTTTTCTTACTTTCATTACATTTGAGCCACTTACACAGAGTACAAGCATTATGTAGATTAAAAAGAGTTACGGTTTTTTTTTTTAATTTAACCCATAATTTTCTAACAAGCTTTTCAGTGGTATGCAGTTTTCAGAGGTATGTAATATTTATTATTAATAATAGTATAATTTGAAATAAATGAACATGGCTTTTGAAAACTTGAATCTATTTATGACACATAAACAGCACTCTCGGCGATGACGGAAAACATTGTGAGGAAACCTGGCATGTCTGGGAAATAAACAAATATTTTCGATAGAGCACCGTGGCAAATCTTCCATCAAAAATGGAAGGAGGCCTGACTTCTATTTTGCCCTGAGAGCTAGTGTAATCACTTGGCATATGAGACTTAAGAACTGAGGTCTCAAGGTGATGGGCGAAATGTTCTGGGTGATACAATATTTGTTATCGGCAGAGGTTGCACTTACCATCAGGTGAACGTTTTGCTCGTCCGTCACATATCAAATAAAAAAGGTTTACTTGTTATTTATAAGTTACAAATTTTACAGATTTATTATTAAAAATTAATAATTACTATATACTATATATGAAATTAAATACTAGTTCAATTCAATAACTTTTTTTATTAAAATTTAGATTAACAAAAAGTTTACTTAACATACAACTACATGACGGCATCACTTTCTCCGTTAGACGACGGCTCTTGCGGCATTTCACGGACGTTGACAGCTCGCCGACTAAGTTTACGAAACAAAAGAGAAATAACGGTACGCGATGTATGCAAAGCAATGATGGATTTCTATTGATTGCAAAACTAACCTTTGCATGAAAGCTTTCAAAAGTTTTAAAATACGCTCGTTCAGCAACGGACTAGTGATAGGCTGAAATGATGATGATGATGATGAAATCTGCCTGAAGAGGAGATGCATATCAACAGTAAAAACCGCATGCCAATTCGTTTATTGGTTCTCGAGATAAACGCGGTCATGCAGAAGGACAGACGCTCGCCAGGGCCTTTTATACTATGTATATAGATTATTATTATTATCAACTTATATAGAGTGCACTGCAGTGTCAGGTCTCTCCAAAGTTGAAAGGATTTGCCGCAGTCGGATAGGCCACCGCAGTACCAGAAACCTAGCACCTTAGAAGCTGCTGATGTTCACCGGTCTAAATAATTTAAGTTCACCATATTTCATAGGGCAATACCGCCATATCTCGGAAAACAAGCTAAAAAGGGCTGACCAGTCGATGGGATGGGGGTAATTCTCTTACACCGCGGCGACATAATACTACACAAGTTATGGTTAAAAAAATTAAGATGCGATTATAAATTAAAATTAATTATTTTTGTTGTAAACAGTTTTTCATCGATTTAAGAAAAACCTAACTTTTTGTTTAGAAACTAAGTTCTTGGCATATAATAAAAAACTGCGCAATTTCAGAAAAATAATTGATTAAAAATTAAAGTTCTCTTAAAATTTCATTACTTTACATTACATTACTAGATCAGTTTTGACTTCAGTAACTTTTTATTGTTTTTTTTTTTCTTTTTTTATCTCTCCAATTCTTTTTAATTAAAAATATTGGCGCAATCTTTTATTTTTATTTAAAGTATAGTACTTATTTTGTTGGGTAAGTGATGAGTTAGGCAAACCATTCACCTGATAGTAAGTGCAACGTCTGCCCACAACAGGTACTGTATCACCCAGAATGTATCAGTGGACAGAATGTGTACGTCTCACATGCCTTGATAGGCATTCAGGTCGAAATACAGTAATATTTGCACATTACTGCTTCACGGCAGCATAACTAACCTTGGAGTGGTACCTACCTGGACGGATACTACCACCAGTAATAATTAATACAAAAAATCAACGTTGTAGACTAGTACGCCCATAATAATTTCTTATATTTACACTGAAATGTTTGACGTCCTAATATCATAGTTAACCCGGGATACCTTCAGCTTTTAATTATTAAATTTGGTCCGATCGATGACCATGGGTGCTGTAAAGCGCTCGAAACTTCGGGCTATAAATAATTAAAATTAAACGCGATAAAGTCCATAAAGTTAGTTTTATTAAATAGTACGACCACATTAATCACTTCATGATAGTTGCCATGCTTTTAAATCGTGAAACGGATTTTCTACAACAACATCACTTAAAATCTGAACTCTCCTGGTTACTTAATAAAGTTAGTGGCAACTCCATAAACATAATGTGGGCCAGCAACATAATGTGGCTGGCCCACATTATGTTTTTACGGAGAAAACAAGCTGAGCGTTAAAGTTGGTTTTATTAAACATTGTCGTACAATGCTAATGTGAACTACTTTTTACAAACCGCCGCTGTTCTTTAATATACAGAGATAATATTTCCAGTCGCAATATCTACCGTTCAAGTTCATAAAGGGTTTTAGTCTTGTATAAAATTTAATGTGTCATCATAAACATTGCAATACTGGACACATGGCTAATTTTGTGTATATTTTATGTTGGTAATATAATTCTTATGTATGTGGTAATAGGATTCCTATGCACGAATCCGTCTAGGCCTACCTTCAGGCAGTAGTGTGTAAATATTACTGTGTTTCTATCTGAACACTGTAAACTAGTTTAAATCTTTTAAAATATTGACTTATTAACTATAACCGAATGCCAACGAGTGCCAAATAGTAATCACAATACACAACATACATTATACTAGTAAAACAGGCGAAGCAAAAGCTTTATATTGCGTGAAGTAAGAGTCGCAATAAGAGTTCTTGTCAAAGTGTACAGAATTTATGAAGCGCATATTCCGAATAGATACAACATTCGTCACGGTCAATTCACTACTTTTAAGATGCCTCGACGCCTAAAGTACCATTAGGTTAATGCTTTCGAAACATTTGCAACGAGAAAATCATAAGGTTCTATCGTATGTCGATTAGAAATACTTCAGTAGGACAGTTGGACTGCGTTGAACTAAAAGTTGAAATTTTTTGTTAACATTGTCAGTCTTGTAATGTGTTGTGTTGTATTAGCCGTTCATTTCACAGAACAGCGGTGAATCAGAAAAACACTCCATCAATGTTTTACATGATGTGCTCTTATTCTTCCCTGTTCCTTGTTCGGCTTACCCTCTCTCATTACAAACCTGAATAAGTTTTCTTAATATACGCCTATTGTTTGGCCTGATGCTCTAATAATGAGTGTAACGTAAGATGTAAGTTTTGTGACAAGCAAAAATTTATGTATGAAATAATATTATTTTCATTTATATTTTTTTAAGTAATCACTACCATAACGATTTCTTGTATTTTCACTAATACTACACATATACACACAGACACTACTACACACTGTACTACGAAGAAGATATGTCAGTTTTTACCATCTATCAAGTGCGTATACAATACACAAATATGAGTATACAAGCTGGATTATGAATATGGTTTAGGGCAGATCATCAGAAAGATCAGTAAAACACCGCGTAAAAGAACATATAGCTGATCTGAAGCATCGTCGCTCCAGGAAGATCTGCAGTCTGTGACAATGTTCTGGATCATCCCAACCATTACATCAGATTTGATAAGCCACAAATACTCGCAAAAGAACATCGATTCCTACCAAAGATGGTTCGCGAGGCTTTAAAATAAAAAAAAATCCTAATTTTAATAGAGAAGATGGTTGGGTACTACAAGCTGTTGGTAGTACCCAACAGCTTGGGGTCCTATAATTAATAAAATTAAATCAAAAACCAAGCACAATCTACCACTGTAAGACTTCAAGATACAGTTAGCTGAAGCTGAAGAAATCCCGGGTTAACACTATGTCAACAGGACATCTGTCACCTCAGTCCTCCCGTGACCATGGGTGCTGTAAAGCGCTCGAAACGACGGGTTATAAATCGTACAAAAACGCGATAAAATTCGTAAGTTTTATTTAAATAACTACAATGTTCTATGTAATACATATTTCCAATCAAAAAACATAAATGCGACTGTTTCGATAGGTAAATAATCGCCGCTCTGTAGACTATTACCGCATCTTTGGGATTCTGGTTAAAATTTAATCCATGACAGAAAACAAAAATTAATCACAGTGGGATACACAAGTGTGAATTCCAACCCAGGACGCCCTTTGAACCAATCCACGCCTGAGCAGGCAGATTCCCTGACTACCACGCCGTATCGGTCGTCCAACCATTTACGATTTTCTGCGCTGAAACTCTTTCTCAACAGTTCCTTTTTTTACATGGGGAAATGCCTAACGCATACCCGCCTTCATGGGGGGGGGGGGGGGGGACGGGTTATGTCGGACTTGCATCGACTAAAACCCCATGGTGTTCCGCCTTCGCCGCATGTTGACAGGGCCACGGGAACGCTCGCACCCACATCTGCGACCCCCCGCTAGCCGCATATCATCGGCGGCCCCTTCTCGGGAGTAGACAACTCCTCTCCTGTCTCCTTCCTAGTAAGGCACGCCAGAACACGCGATGCGCCTTCCAACACGGCCTCCTTTTGGTGTGCGCAACGGACCCTCCCGAGTCCGCCCTGCGGAAACTTGCACTCGAAAGCACTAGTGTACCCGGCCCCGGCGGCGGATCTAATCTGTGGCTCCGCCGCCAACCAGATTACGGCCGCGGAGGATAGGGAGAGAGGTAACGATACACCTACACTCCTCCACCGCGACTCCACCTCGGCTGCGGAGGGCAGCGTACCGCTCTCCCCAGCAATCGCATGTCGCATCCAGAGTGGGCTTCCGTAGCCCACTCGGAGCGACCTCCTCGGGCCAGCCTGACGCCACAGGCCAACCATGTGACTCTTAGCTTCACCGTGGGTGGCCAAGCCACGGTTACTATGCCCCCCCTCGCCAACAGTTCTGTGCTAACACCACGGTTTTCAATTTGAAGAGCTCTGAAGCTAGTCAATGGTACATTGGGACTTTCAAAACTGATGTGTCAAACTGAGTGATGAGTGCAGTGCGGTGTTACACAGAAGGGGATATGCAGGTGCTTCTGGATGCTACTGCAACTGTTATGTTGCGGCGAGTGAACTACTTACTCGTCTCATTACATTATTTCCATTTAAAAAAGAACTAAATTTAAGATTACAAAAAGTCAGTTTGGTAAAGTTCTATACAGAATCCACATTTATTAAAAAATATCTATTGAATTTCTTAATAATAATATTTTAGCAATAGTATTGTTTTTTTTATTACATAAAATACATCAGTTCTTAAGTCTCATATGCCCAGTGATTACGCTAGCTCTCAGTGCCCTTCAAACCGAAACACAGTAATGTTTCCACACTACTGCTTCACGGCAGAATAACTGACCCTGGGCCACCTACCTAGACGGATTCCTGCATAGGAATCCTACCATCAGTATTATATAATAAAGCGCCAGTGTTATATAATAAATGTCGTATAAATTCACTTTCTTTTCTTACCAGATATTTGACGCGTAAATAGAGTACGGTATAGAAATAGACTTTCTATCTCATTGACCTTTAAATCTGTGCTAGAAAATCAAATCACCTTAAAAAAATATTGTTTACAAGACTTTTAAAGCGTTTCATCATGTATTTAAATTTTTAAAACGCATTTAAAGTTTAAACATATTGTTAAAGGTCAGCCGTCGAGTCTTGGCCAGTCCAAAGTTCGTGCAATAGCTGCGCAGTAAACATTTTTTAGGAACCAAAAGGTGGTATGAGGCAGCATGGTGCGCGGGGTGGTGGTCTGTGTTAAGGATGCTTCCAACGTAAACACAAGCAATCCTTTATATTTCGATCATATATATATATATATATCGTAATCGATAATTTAGATTAAGATATAATTGATTTTATTGTATTAAAGATTATTAACAAAATCAATAAATACATGCAATCCTTTATATTGTGACGGATTGGCCACTTGGATTTGGATTTAATTCAAACCTCTTCTATTGTGTAATTCGTATTCCGTTGCTACTTTGTTTTATGAAAATGTATTGTGTTCTTTCCACTCAAATTTACCAAGAGAATCGAGTCTGCTCTATCTTTAATAAAATGGAGACATTTTCGCCATTTAGATGATTTACTAATAAACTTTATGTATTTATTTACTGTTACGAACTAGCCCCATGTCATACAGGGAGTCAAATCGATACTGAATTTCATTTATCGGCTATCGTGAACAACACAGGAAAACGAACGCGGTAAATGATGGTTTTTGCATCCACAATATGATCAAATATCGTAATCGATTAGTTTCATTTACAATGAATTCATTTTAGAGTATTTAATACAATTAATGAAATAAATTTCGAATGTAATAAACACAAATTGAATATTTATCGTTATTTATCGCTTATTTGTCCTTATTTATCGCTTTATTGTCTTAATGTTTTGGTGTTCGTTTCATGTTTTCTGTTCATATCTTCTACTGTGTGGTGGCGGCTCCTTAAAAGAATACTATCACTCCATCTCATCCAATGGATCTCCTAAAAGGCGAGTAAGGAATTGAACTGCACTGTGCACCCAACAGCGCATGGTGGCGATGGGCTCACCACCTATCACACCAAGTGCATTATATTGATTTGGTGAAACGTGGATTGTGGCAGTCATGTTTTTGCAGTGAGTGCCCAGTCTCTGGGATACAGTCGTGATCTTATGTGTGTATGTATGTATCTTCTACTTCTTCACGATTGTACATGCGCGAAAGTTCGGAGAGCCTATGTTCAGAGTGGCCACGACTAAACGGTCGCGGTATAAATTTCGCTTTGGTCACTTTTTGTGGGCATATGTTCACTAGTATCACTAGTGCTGAAATGATTATAGGCATAATAGCCATTAAAAATATTATTTCCGTGTGGTACTCAAAACAACAAAACATTTAATTCCAATATTTATACAATGTTTGTTTTGCTATTATACTTTATTTCATTATCCTTTATTTGTTATTTTTTCTTTCTCATGCTCTAAAATGTATAATTTAAATGGGAATAAAATTCCGATCCGTGTACATTAAACTTAAAGTTTACTTACTAGAGTACTGACTAAAGATTTTCAAAAGTATTAATTGTAAAGAATTCACTATTACTTTTGTAATGCCATAATAGTGCTGATTTATATAGCTTAAAACAAAAACGTTATGAAATTCTGCTCTGTTTTGTCAAGTATACTATTAGTTACGTTTAGTTTTCTTAATTTTTATGCCTTTGTTTTGGTGATCCGTGGCAGCACAGAGACCGACTTTAAATTTTATAGTATGTGAGTGACATAAGTTCGATCCCCGGGGCCTGCATCTTTATAATTGTTCTGGAGTTTTAAGTAATGATTTACCACGTGTTCAACATTGAAGAAAAACATAGTGCGAAAACCTGCATGCCTGACGAATAAAAATATTTCTAGGACATGAGAAGAAAGCCAAAACGCATTAGAACAGCGTGGCGGACTGATACCAGCTCCAAAGCCCTCCCCAAAATGAGAGGAGGCCTGTGCTCAACAGTCGAATATTTATGGGATGTTACTTTACTTTTTAATTTGTTTTATAATGGCTCATGTGAAGAACGCAAAACAGAAAAACATCCGTAAATTTCTGATAAAGGAACGTAGAACGACAGTTTAATCACTTTCCGTGACCCCTACTAAAATAATACGAAAAGGTATTCGAGTTATGTCATTTTAATTAAGATTAGCTTTAGATAGAAATTCTCTTGAATCCGACACGTAACAGAACAGTGCCGGTCGGGGTCCCATTAATAAGCAATTATCAACCTAGTTGCTGTTTCATTTCGGAGGATATTTCCTTTGAAGTTATGATATTGATAGCTATAACATTTCCTAAAATTATGCACTTATTTGATTCGATTTATGCATTATATACTTTATGGTTTATATTTCCTTAAATTATAAAACTTTGTTTCCGTTTAAAGCTTCCCGATGTTTAAGTATATAACAACTTTAATAAAATTTATGTGTCGTTAAACGTTCGTAAAGGATCCCGAATTAAATACACAGAAATACACAGACTTATTTCAATATCTGTGTTATTATTGCATGATTTCAAGTAACAAGCATTGATATGAAGTGAAATTGATTTTATAACTTTATTTAGTTTGTTAAAGTAATGAGATTTCAGTTTTTAATAAGTTCCTTATTATTCATCATCATTATACTCGTATATTCTACCGGAAATATCCTGCAGCTAAGCATAGTGTTTCACCCATTGACGTCATCGTTTTTGTTATGAGTATTATTTTACTTCTTCATCAGACTCTTAATAGTCCACTAGTGGACGTAGGCCCCTCCCAAAAAAACCGTAATTACCACGCTTGACTGGCTTATTGCATTATCAGACGCTTCGTACCTTAGCCTTTGTTGCCCATCACTGTTCTGTGTATTTTCGGTCTGATATTTTTCGAGTTAGTTATTCCGACGCTAGTTGAAAACTATGTTATTTTTAGACATGAAATTATAGTAATATTTTCTAAATGAAATCAACGGGAATGGACTGGAATGACTCAGGGGCCGGGCGCTGTTCTTAAATTTAATAGCACGCGAGTGACCTGATTTGATCCCTGGTGCGGGACCAATAAAACTGTTATGTAATTTTAAGTGCTGATTTACCACGTACTCAGCGATTAATGAAAACATGATGAGGAAACTTGCATGTCTGAGGAATAAAAAATACTTCTAGGCCATGTGTAATCCGCCAAATACGGGCGTGGCGAACTCTTCCTTGCTCCAAAACTCGCTCAGAAATGACAGGAGATTTGTGCTTATCGGTGGGCAATATAGGCTGTTTCACAGCGAAATCGATTTTAATGTTTTTAAATGGGTTCTCAGTTATTCCTCATCATGATTTCAGACAGTTATAGTCTACTGCTGAACGTTGGCCTCTTCGAAAGATTGTCACTACGATCCTTAACCACATATATTTTTGTACATTATTGCTTTATATCGGTGAAATCTAATCAATCTCCGCACTCTGTCCGGGAGTATCATAATAATTAACTTAGTAACTACATAGCTGTTTAAGTGTTCTGGATAACGGGAAGCAACCCACAGATTTACCGCATGACGTCCTTTACCCTTAGTATAGCGATGTTATCTGAAAAACATCATAAGATACGATTTGTCTTTAGCCGTCGAAAAAATATATCTTACGTTTTGTTTACAGATTCATAATTGATGAATCGAAATGTTATAGGAATAACAATTTTTCATCGCAATTTATACTTTATGTAAACATGAATTATAATTAATTATTTATGTTCTTTTTGAAAAATGTTCTTATGAAAGTTTGCTGAAAGATGTAGCCAATCTTGTCCGTGACTACTCTGACATATGGTAGGACAGCAGGTACACGCTCGACTGTGGCCGGTTTCACTCGATCACTGCAAAGATTTTCTTTTTTCTATGCACAGTGTGACTCACGGTGTTATTAGAATTCCGAATTACTACAACATCTAGAAAAGCTAAAGACTTATTTGCCTCTAACTCAATTGTAAATTGTATTTTAGAGTTTAGGGAGTTATGGTTGTCTAGAAATGCAGTTACTTTATCTGATGGCAAAATTGTGAAAGTATCATCTACGTACCGCTTGTAGTATCCTGGATTTACAGTAGAAGTACCTGCTCCTTTAAGTATCCATGAAAATGTCAGTGACAATAAGAGATACTGGAGAGCCCATCACCACGCCGTCTACTTGCTTGTACTATGATGATACGGTGTTACAAAGAATGTGCTACGCAGGTGCTTTTGATGACAACGGAATCCTACCACCAGTGTACCTTACCTGAACATCGGCCTCCCCCATAGATGGCCACAAAAGTTTGTAGCTCCCATTTTAAAGGGATATTGCCATAGTTGCCACGCTTGGCCGGTAGGTTTGGCAACCGTAGTTTATTTATTCGGATGTTCCAGGAAGATGCTGATGTCCATCTACTAGTTTCCATTTTCCCTCTGTCGTCTTTTACGACACCCACGGTATGAGATTAGGGGGGGGGGGGGGGGGTTAATATTGAGATTTTACGTTGTTCATCCTAGATAACAGTATTAAATGTTTGAGCGTAGGCACTTTATTTTAAAACACTGGTCGTACCGTACTATTTCTTCTTAAAGAAGCATTAAATCTATGTTAAATTCCTGTAAACAGTTTAAAGCTCTTGGACAAATTACCGCATAAACATAACGGACAGCGAAATAGCAGATCGCTAAACTTTCGTCCATAACTCAAACATAGTGCAAGTTTTGTCGGTTTTTGTGAAAATAACTGATAATAGTTAAAGTTTGATGGATTTATGAAACGATAGTTACTTATAATTTGTATTTAAGATGCATACATACATACGTAGAGTCACGCCTCTTTCCCGTTAGGGTAGGCAGAGACCACATCTTTCCACTTGCTACGATCCTGACACGCATCTTTCGCTTCGTCTACTTTAATTAGTATTTTAATTTTTTTTTATTTAATTAAGTGCAGAAACGAGCAAAGCTTTCACCTGAAATGTTAAGCGCAACGTCTACCCAAAACAAATGGTGTGTCATCCAGAACATTTAAGTGTGACACCACTCTGCGCCCGTCACTCTGAGACATCAGTTATTAAGTCTCATTTGCCCATTGATTACGCTAGCTCTCAGTGCCCTTCGAACCGAAACACAGTAATGTTTGCACACTACTGATTCGCGGCAGAATAACTGGTCCTGGGTGGTACCTACCTAGACAGATTCCTGCATAAGAATCCTACCACCAGTAAAATATAATATGCTATGTATTATCTTGGTGGTAGGATTTCTATACCATCTATACTATTGGCAGGCAGGCAGGCAGAATAACTAGCCCTGAGGTGGTACAACCCCAGGGCTAGTTGTTCTGCCGTGAAGCAGTAGTGTGCAAACATTTGTCATTACCACCATTCACACTCGCCTCATCAATCTGTTTCGTCAATCTTCTTTCATCCATCCTCTCTACGTGTCCAAACCATCTACGCATCACACCGCAACGTTACCTTATTACGATGTTCCTCACTTTGTCCATCAAAGTCACACCAGCTATACTACTCAAAATTTTCATTTCCACAGCATTAATCTTATTTTCATTCTTCTTCTGCCAGACCCAGCATTCACTGCCGTATTTAATAACTAAAGTAAAAAAAATGTGATGAGAAAAGAAGATCGTTTACCTGATTGTAAACTTAACTTGTATTCTTATAAGTAATTCAAAGCTCCTATTACTTCTTATTTACTTTACTTACTTATTCTATTACGTCAACTAGTTTTCGCTGATTCTTAATGTGCTAATTACTCAATTACAAAGTCGAATTAATTTCTGTTTGGACTAGAATTTTACTCATATCGTGAGTTCTTTATACACAAAAAAAAACCCAGACCTTAAACATTAATCTTTAGGCCGTATCAGTTTTTGTTCCGCACGGAAATCGAACGAATCGAATCGAAGTTGGTCGTTTAGCACTGTGCATACACTATGCTATGCGGAACATAGTGTATTCATTTCAGCTTGAGACAAAGTATAAACGACAAAAACAATGTTTCTCAAAGTTATACCTCAAGTTTTCAAGTTTTTTTTTATTATTGTTCACTTTAATAACAGACTCCTTCCATGCGTCAGAGTATTCGTTGATTAGTTTTTCTTTGGCGAAGAAAAAGTACAAGTGCTGCTTGGTCGAGGTTCACTCATGTTTCAACCACGAACATGTCAAACCAACAAAAACGAAACAATTAACAGATAACTAAAACGCCACAACAAGAAACTTAATAAAAACAACAAAAGTACTAATGGTATAACAAAAATTATCTGAAAACAGCACTCTCTTATCAACAAGTTGATCGATAGTAAAGATTGCGAATATAACCCGACCGATGTCAAAACATCACATTTCAATAGAAAATGTTCGCACTAATTGTATTCTATAATTTGTTAGTATAAAAATGCGCTCCGACTTTGAGAATAACTTATTTGTTTATGGTTTGTTTACCTTTATTTTTTTACTGGTGGTGGTACCATTTCAAAATAAGAAATAAAAGTTGCGGGCTATAGAATGTCCTAGTGCCCCTCTAGAACATTATTATAATTTCGTCACTTTCGCCGTCAGAGACACATCCTTCTGTATTGTAGTAGAAACTGACAGCTCGCTGCCGGCCATTGTTCGTAACAATAGCGGAATAACGAAACTCCGCTTTTGCTGACGACGTCGTGCTCATACAGACATTTGCCGCTATTTCTTTAATTGTGTTTATTTTGTGCTTTTTTCTATCTTTAGTACTTAGTAGTTCATTAATTTGAGAATTGAGATATTTTTTTAATTTTTTTTATTATTTACAGTATTTCAAGTTAACGCGGTCCAAATTGCAAATAAAACCAATGAACTTTGATCTTCCAATCGCGATTATATTTCTAAAATTTCTTGTCTTTAACACAGCACAGAAACTTTTTTTATGATAAAGCATAATAAGAAGAAAAAGAAGTTAGTGATGAGACGAGGAAGTCATTCACCTGATGATAAGTATCACGTATGCCCATAACACTGGTAGAGTCATAGAGGACCTTGAATTATAAAGTCCTGCGTGACAGTGCACTGCAGTCTATACCAACTGTACACTGAGACAAGCTGTTAAGTCTCATATGCCCAGTAATTTTACTAACTACAGTGCTCTTCCAACCGAGACACAATAATGTTTGCAAATTTCTGCTTGGCGGCAATATAACTGATATACTGTGGTATTATTTTTTATCCAGGAAGACCACCTTTTTGTAGGCAGTATCATGAAGACATACCCTTTCAAGACTTTTATGTCTCCCGCCTTGCATCTTGTTAATTTCGGTACCATTTTTATTATTGCAATCGATATGAAGGACAACATAAGCCATTAATAGAGACTAAAAGCAATAGTATTTAATAGAGTATAAAATATAAAATAGTGTTGGTTTACTAATTCTTAAAATTGACACAATTTCGTTAAAGCGACTAAATGACTCATGACTTTCAACTAGAATATTTCTGAGTAGCACCACACTTTGACCGTTTCCTGCGGTGGCACCTAGACGGATCCCTACCACCACTGAAATCTTAGTTAATTGTGTAGTATACTTGATTTACTGTGGTGGTCTTTATTATTTTCTTTACTTGTTGAGGTGTCGCCTAGCTCTGTGATATACTCGTATGTACACCAGCTTTTTAGCCATACTAGTTCCGTAACTGAGCTTTTGTATTTTATTCAGATTTCTAACTACTTCCTCAAATTTTAATTACTTTTAAAGTTTTACCCGCCCCGCGATTGAGTGCTAAGATTTAAAGTTAAATGAAATTTACCTTAGAAAGACGGTGAATACTTTTAACGTAAACTTGTAATATTATGCTATTTTCCACATTAACTGAAAATTGTTTAACGTCATTCCTAGGTGTTTATCTGAATACTTATCTATTTACTCTACTTGATTTTTTTAATAAGACACATTATATTAGTTATAACAAATTATGTTTTTTGTTATAATTTCATGACTTTTTTTTAATTTTCGTACTTGAGGACACGCATGCGTATTGCATTGATTTCGATTTACCTGCACTGTGGCTTTAGTGGTGTTGGCTCAACAGCTTACATGTCATAAGATGAACAAGGACAAGACGAAGAGCGTGTCTAAAGTCCATGTTACACCTATACCTATTGTTGTTGGAATATTTACTATCTAGCATATATACCTAAGCTAGATTGTCCGACAAGGTAAGTACAACATCGAGTAGTAAAATCAACCGAATCCTACTCGGCTAAGTAACGTTTCGGAAAGAGCATCAAGGTCGTTTAAGACTATGCTCGCAGTGTCTTTGCCCTGATATATAATCGGGATAACAATTACTCGTATATCCGAAGCAGAACTTGGGTCGACATTGCACGGGGCGGCAATGCTAGCATAGCCAGCCGTGGTGTAGAAATTAGACACTGGCCACAGCTACTCCCTCAATGGGGAGTAGCTAATATCCGTTATAGACTGTAATGATGGTGATTTTAATGATCAATAAATATTGTTCCTATGATAATGGCCGTGTGGTAGCCGCCTAAGAGAATCTACCACCCCATCTCATCCCGTGGGTGTCGTAAAAGTCGACAGAGGGAAAATGAAAACCAGGAGATGGGCAGCAGCATCTTGCTCGAACATCTAAATAAATAAACTGCGGTTACCAACCCGTCTGCCAAGCGTGGCAACTATGGCAAAATCCCCCAAAAACGAGAGCTACAAACTTCGTGGCAATCTATGGGGGAGGCCTATGTTCAGCAGTGGACTATTGATAGGCTAAAACGACGACGACGACGATATGATAATGCATATAATATTTATATATTTTTTGACATCATGGCATAACATTTTTATTGCCAATATTTGTTTCAAAGTTAATTACTTTTATATTTTAAACCATAAGTACGGTTAATAAATATCTTAACCATCTCACAACTGCGCAGTAGGTACATGTGTAGTGCGAATCCGTAAACGTTTTTTATTTACTATAAAACGGTTGGATCTCGTAACCGTATAAATATTTGTAATATAAATTAACTATCGAGACTAATCGGTTCTTGTAAGAGCATGTAACCGGTCGCAGTAGGCAGGCCGTTGGCTTACTTTAGGCGGAGAAAGCATTACGTAAGCGTTTCGCGATCGCTTTCGATAAACAATAATCATAAATTTCAGCCACCGGGACATTCGCATTTCATCTGCCATTTGACCCCCGCACCATGTTTTCAATTTATTCTAATTTACCATTTTCATAATGAGTAATAATCGTATTATTATTTATTATGAATATGGTAAATTCTCGATGGCAGTAAAGTCATAAAAATAACGATGCTAAAAATCAAATTAAGACAAACATAGTGCTCAGGACGCGTAGTTTTTAAATTTGAAAGTTTACATCTAATATTTATATTAATATTATTAATATAAATATATTTTCTCTTTTGAAACGTTGTACCATACTAGAAGTTCTTCCGTATGTGCGTGGGTGCGTTTTAAACACATAAATTACACATGCACAAACACCCACATCCGGAACAATATGTAGACCGTACAAACATTTGTCCATTCCTGAAATCATACCCGCGCCTATAGTGTCGAAGCCAACCGCTTAATCACTGCGCCATCAGATGATATCTTAATGATGTTTTTAATTCAATTTATTTTACTTATTATACTTGTAAATAGTTACACAGTTGTTAAAACGGCGAAATTTTATTCATTAAATTAATGTTTAATAAACTTGTAATATAGGTAGGATTAGAGAAAATAAACAGCAAAAAGTCAATTTAATCTCAATGATAAGGACAGCAATGTGACGTACATTAAATGTAATGTAACTGAACATTAAATAAAATACAGTGAACCAGTGTCTGCGTTTAATATGAATTTATTTGCTTTTAAAAATGAAACAGTAAACAAATAAACAAAACTCATTTAGCAGTCACTGATGAAATGGGATTGTGAAATAAAACGTCGGCAGTGGATTCACTCACACAACTGGCTTTTGATTTAAGCTCACTGAAAATTTTATCACACTTTCCCCGTACTGCTTTCGCGAATAACACTAAAGTTGAAATAGTTTTTATTACGTGAAATGGATTGAATCCGAGCTACTTAATAAGTTAGTGGTAATGAATGGAGATAGTTTTAAAGTTGCCATGTTTGAAAACTTCTTCCTTTTTCCTTTTATTGTGGTCGTGAAAAAATTCTTGAATTTTATCGGGTATTATTACTGTTACGGGTTGTTACTGACTTAGAGCTTTGACAATTGGCTTATTGGTAGTATCATCATGTCAAAAGTCAGACCCGTTTTGAGAGGCAGTTGTTAATTTATAGTAACTGTGCAGTTCTGTCTACAGGTGTGGCCTATCCCTTATATGGGGAAAAGGTGAAGGTATTTATGTTTAAAAGAAGTTCTATATATATTAAAGAGAGTTCTCAAAGTCGTCTATGTCCACTAATGTCAAAAAATTACGGTTGCTCAGGGGTCGGGCAATTTTTAGTGCTGATTTACCAAGTGCTCAGCGGCGAAGGAAAACTTAGTCAGGAAACTTCCATATCCGAGGAATAAAAATATTTCGAAGCCATGTGAAGTCCGTCAACGCATTGGAGCAACGTGGCGGGCTCTTTCCTACTCCACAACCCACTCAAAAATGAGAAGAGGCCTGTGCTCAGCAGTGAGACATTTAAAGGCTGTTACATAACTTTTCTTTTTAACATTTAAATACGCCAGAACTAAAATGCTAACACTGTTGACAGGCTGCATTATTTAAGGTGCTCGTTGCCTGCTAAACGTAGTAATAACAACTACATCTTCTATGCTTTACTCGAATGTAGATTGGCGGAATGCCTTGTAGCATTAAGTCCGCCTTTTGTTACAATTTTTTTGTGTGTGGAAATATAGTATAAATAAATAAACACATATCGGCAAAATCTCGCAGTTTCAGAGAGGCTTTTAGCCAGCATACATACATGCACTCGCGAGTCACACACGTAGCCCACTTTTCGCCTACGTGGACCGGGACTTGACGAGTGGCGAAACACGTCGCCGCTATTTCGATAAGAGTCAAAAAAATTCTTACTCTCCATTGCGTTCCTACGAGCAGTATAGTAACAGCATAACATGATATGGCTGTGTTCTGCACTAATAAAAGCTGACCGTACAATACCTTAGTCGCCTTTTACAACACCTCGGTAGGTAAGTAGGCAGGCGCTATTCTACTCTGCCGGGCACCTATCGGCATTATCCAGCTGTGGATTGTTTATACACTAATTATGATGGATCTTTTGTATATTGTAGACTTACACCTTTTTACTACTTTTTCTTATGCACTTAATCTTTAACCCAGGACGACGTAAAATGGATCCCTTAGTAGGTTCCAATATTTCTGTGGGCCCTTCTGCCCTGTATGGAATTAGATTTGTCATGTTAGAGCTAGGTAGAAAATAACAATATGCTTTATTTGCGATATTTTTATACTGTGTTTTTAAAACCTTCTCAAAAACATAGAAAAAGGCCTATTCAGAGCTCTTCTCTGCCACAAAGACCTCCCAACTCCACCAACAAATATGCTCAGGCATGAGACATTTTAAGGCTGATACTTTACTTTTGGTTTTTATTATAATTTATTGGAACATAATTGCAAAATTGATACATGAAATTCAAAACGTGTACCTGACGTAGACCGACCGACGCGAACAAACGGTAGCGACGTGTGTATCCAACACCGATAAGGCACGCATCCTTTACTTTTTGCCTACATATCGCTGCTACAATATTATGAACTAAAAATTGTCTGCGTTCTCTAAATTTGATAAAACTACTAATAGTAGTCTTATTATCAGCTATCCTAGCTTTATTATTATTTATATTAATGTTTGTCGCTGAGTCGTAAAGTCGGGGTAGAAATTTGAAATGTTAAGACATGAAACTATGACTGATACTATGACTCTTGCCTTAAAAGATGAAATTATTTGCACTAATGTGGAGGACACCAGATGCACTGATGTCTGTCGGGGCGTACGAGACACTGGTGTCGGGACAACAAACTCCTACAAGATTAACGCTAATCAAGACTGACTTTAAAAAAACAGCTAAGACTACTTAAAATAATACATTTTTGATACTGTTTCAAAAATACAATAATACGTACTAAAGTATTAGAATACGAAAGATACACTTGCATCTTTCTTTGAAATCGAACCGTTCGTATACGTCCGAAATATATACTCATACTATATTTTAAAATTAAAACTTTAATATAATTATAAGTCTTCATATTTTTCCGCATCTATTACTTTAGTCATTTGTAACTTTGCTCTTCTGTTTGTCTATAAGCTTGTTGCTTGGTGCCTAAGATGAAGTTTACAATATTCAAAATATTCTATTCCCCGACACTAAAGAACTTCTATAAGAAACGATGATACGATTTACGAGCTAGCAAACTCGGTAATTTTAAATAGTCCTTGAGACTAGTCCACACAGATGACTGTCCACCGGAGGTGACGTAAGAGGATTTTTATGGTAGATAGATTAAGTGTTCGTTTGCGTACATAGATAATATAAAAGTAGATAAATTTTACATTTGTTTCTGGAATCATTCACGTAGCATTTTTGATATGATACTGTTACGTCTAGTTCAGTGTACTTTATTGATCAGTTAATTGTCATTAGCTTGTTTCCGTACACTTGTTGGTGGAGGAATTATATACCAAAAGTCACTGGCTTATCTAAGAAGTTCGAACATACATGTTCCTAAAACATTTACAATATATTCGATCTTTAGGTCGCTCTATCCTCCTCCTCATTGAATTCAATTTTTTTTTATTTTGTTACGAAAGCGCTGATGGCGGTTGAGAGATTGTATTCGTATCATAAATGACACAGCTAAATTCTACATCTAACATGTGTTTTATTTCTATTAAACCGTTTACGTCATCCGCAACGACTGCAGTCGACAATTTTATTGGTTTGTTCTTATGGAATACCAAGCGCAGTTTAATGTTTTTGTTGTTCGGAAATAGGCCGTTGTTTGTTTCAAATTCACCGAATGAAAATAGTGAATATATTTAGTACTGGTTATTTTAAAATATGTTAATGTCTGCCGATATATTAGCCATACACTTAAAGGTCTGTCACAAGAAGTACTTCGAATAGACTTATCTAACAAACCGATTTTAGTAACTAAGCGTCGTACTCGTGTTCTATGGTCTCTAAATTAGTAGTCTACCATACTTAACTTTCTAATTGAGAAATTACCACAGATTGAGTTTAAAAATTAGTTTATAAAATAATATATAAAAATAAGTAATAAAAAATACATTAAAATTAGGTATATTATTATCTTACCTAGGTAAGATACTAATACTTTTATTTTAGGTCATATTATTAAATCATTTTTAAATAGTATCTTACAATCTCTGGTCATGCGAACAATGCGAATTCTTACGGTACTATAATTCGACCTCCGCGAGGTATATGTTGCAGCTGTTATTTATCAAACCAAGCGGATGTCATTATCGAATGACAAAAGCAATGGCCATCATTACATTTTTCTTTGGTCTTAACCTAATACAAAAAAATACACCCAAATAGCTAATGTGGTCTTAATTATTACGACAATTGATCACATTACGACTCTCCTTTGTCGACCCTGACATAGTTGAAACAGAAATAGCATTTGCAATTAGGGTTCAATTATAAAAACAGTAAATATAAGAAACAATCTTCATTAACTGTAAAATTATCAAATCATCAAATATATTTATAGGAAACCAATATATAGGAACGAAACTACTTTAAAATACTACTTACGGTATTTTATAGCAGTGTTAGTTGAATTTTACCTTCTTATTTTTAATCCTAATATATCTGTGTGCCTAGCAATGGCGTATTTAAGACAATTCCTTTTTTTATGCTCTAATTATCCCACATGTTTAGTAAAGAACTGAATCAATTGCTCTTTAAACGACAGCGCTGAATGTAATGTCGAGTTTCACGGTCACAGTGACGCACTGTCGAACGGTGGGTGATTCATTATAAAATAATTGCACTTGCATTTGCATTATGTCGTGCTTATCCAAAAATAACAACTATCATACACGTTCACATTCATTTCAATTGTTATGTACGAATTGTAAGAATGATTCATTCGGACATTGTGATGAAATGTTCTTATTTGTTTGCCTTAGATGGATACCTCTGCCTCTGCATACGTAAGTTAGACTCCTTTACAATTTATTATATATTAACAACTTGTTATATTTTGTAATTGTATTTTATTTTTAACAGTCACGCAGCTCTAAGTGAAGCGTAAATCTCTGCAAGTCTTGGGTCATCAGTAAGAATCTAAACCGATATTTTTTGGTCCCGTTTTTGACACCGCTTCCAATCGTTTCTCTGAAAAATATGAAATATATTACAACGATAAAGGGAATAAGAAGGCGAGTGAGTGTTTTTTTCAGATTTGCGCTAATCCTTAACACTATTACATATCCTGCGTAGATGACACCTTCTGGTCCCTTAACAGTACGAAATCGTTGTTATCAAACTTGACCAGAAAAAGTCATGTTAATTTGATTGGTGTATCATAGCGATTTAAAAAAACAGAGAGAAACTTTATTAGATATATATCTATTAAACGTCGTAATTAAATTCGATGCGAAATAAAATAAATAACACTTTTCCATCTTACTTTACAGTTGCGTAACAAAAACTTAGTGAAAGAAGCCGAAACAAAAATCAAACAAGGTTTGCCACCATTTGTCAAGTTGCGTAATTTTTTCTGGTGGTCCATACTTCAAAGAATAATGACAAAAATCTAGAACCACTGTGTCGTACCCATAAACACCTATGGTGTATCGCACAGTGTCGCAGGGCTGACTACGATGTTGGAGTAAGCGAGTCCTGGAGTGTGTTTGTCTGTGTTAGAATAGACAATCTTTTAACCTTGAAACCATGTAAAAATACAAATGCCTGTAAATGTATGTCCCACTACTGGGCACAGGCTTCCTCCCAGTTTTGAGAGTGTTTTAGAGTCGGAAAGAGTCCATGCGCTCCCATGGCACCAGCCTTAGCAGATTTTACGTCGTTAAAATATTTTATAATTCAAAGATATACGCACGATAGTTTTCCTGCACCGCCGAGTATGTGGTAAATCAGCACTGAATGTGAAAGTGTCATTAACAATTTTTGCGCCGCCGGCTTTGGAGATCAAAACTAGATAACTCTCTTATTATGAAATTTAAGATAAGCGTCCTGCCCCTGAGGTACAACGACTAATTATGTCTAATATTTAACAACATAACGCATATGCAAAACCGCTGTTGACTACAGCAATTAGCTTAGAATTAACCGAGAAAAGTTCGACTGCATAAAAATACTGCTGGACTGCTCCGCCATTCTTGTACACTGACTATTTGACTTTTATCCTATTATTACAGACCCGCCCCGCTTTTGCAAGAAAGTTATTGTGGTATGAAAGTTTGGTCTATAATAAAGTATAGAGTAAAGCAGCATCAGTCCTTTAGTAGTTAACACATTTAGAAGTAATAGTTCGTAAGATTCGTTCTAAGTGAGTGACTGTATTTAGAAAAGAATATGTATGACAATTTTCAAGTAAATTGGTTTTGTAATAATTGTAAATAAATATATATACCGTGATGAGTCAGTGCAAAATCGTATATATATAGTTAGATGAAATAAGAAATTATGTCGTTATTTGAATAAACTTGAATGCGACAACATAATGTTTTCTGGTGTATGGATCCATAGGTCACGGTATGTAAAATAGTAAACATTTTCTTGTATTGAGCTATTGCATCATAATTACCACGTCAGTACCGGTTGGAACAAAGGAATTCGAATGCAATCATCGATGACCATCTGCATAGTGCTTAATTTATTCCAGCGTAATTAGTTCGTGCTCATTCTAGAAATGTATTAACATACTACAACAAAAGTTGTACCGATTTCAATTCTTTA
Source organism: Luehdorfia chinensis (assembly GCA_019845155.1). NCBI lineage: Eukaryota > Metazoa > Arthropoda > Insecta > Lepidoptera > Papilionidae > Luehdorfia > Luehdorfia chinensis. The sequence continues at coordinate 28,240 of JAHVAK010000208.1, read as the reverse complement.
AGGGACATTATTTGAAATTCTTTACAGTAACATATTTATTGACTAGTTTGTTATATTTATATTATTTGAAGAAAATTTATGACTTAATACAACCCAAAAAGTTTTTTGGTTACGATGTTAAGCCAATTAATTAATTAGTTTTAAGTTATAATATTTTGTAGCTTCGGAGATACCGTGATGAGTCAGTGCTAAATCGCTTTTATATGTATATATAAAGATAGGTGAAATAAGAAAATATGTCGTTATTTGAATAAACTTGAGTGAGACAATGTAATGTTTTCTGGTCTATGGATCCATAGGTCACTGTATGTAAAATAGTAAACGTTTTCTGGTATTGAATTATTGCATCATAATTACCCCGTCGGTGTCAGTTAGAACAATTTTTTTTGGGACGATGTTAAGCTAATTCATTAATTCGTTTTAAGTTATAATATGATGCTGTAGTCGCCCCGCAGATATCCTAAGAAGCAACTGAGTAAACAAGCCTATGAATAGGCAACAATTTCTGTTTGTCCGAACCATTTTACTGCAACCAATCCTGCGATAGGTAGCAGGTGCAGGTAAAGCGCTTATAACACTGTCCTCAATTCAGAAACCTAGTTAAGATTTAGAAAAAGAAAACAAATTTACCTTCTGATCACACCTTAATTTAGTCACCTAATCAGTTTGCAGTTAAATGTGTCGGTTAAATGTACTGTCCAAAACACTAAAAAATTGGCCTTGCTGTAGCTCTGGCTGTCGGCTCAATTAAAATAAAAAGAAAAACATTGGTGAAAGAATATTTATTGTTGCGCTTAAAGCTAGCAAATTTTGCATATTATAAGTTTTTAAGAACCAGCCGATTTTATTATTAAATCTCGTAATACCATTCATTAAATAAATCCTATACTACGGGACACTATTAGTGCAAAACAAAGATTAGTCTCTTAACATAGCCATTTCTTGCAACGAGAAACTCATATCAATACTTAAAATTCAGTCCTTTAATATCCCAACCTCTGCTATCGAAAATTATTCCTGAATGTTGGGCTATTTATGCAAGTCTGGACATTTGACGATCGCATGGCGTAGTGGTCAGCGTACCTGAATTCTACGCTCCCGGTCCAGGCCAACATTTGTGCAAGAACACAAATGATGATGAAATGAAAGATGCTTATCAGCTCTAGTTGTTTTGTGAAAAATTTGTTGAAATTATATCTGTGAAACGCACTCACGATACTGGAGAAAATCCTACTGTGGGGCATCTTTATTTCTAGGGAGAAAACACTCATTACATATTTTCTTATTTAAAGTTATGTAATATTAATTATAATTACTTTTTCGATATGGAACTCACTCGTACTGAACCAGGAGTTAAAATATAACAAAATGTGTATACGCTGTCGCATGCGCGCGGCGACAGCGTATACACGATCGGCGATCAGTGACTAAATGTTATTAAATCGTTTCTTAATTAGAATGCTAAATGATTCAGTACGTAGGCGACCTCACTTTCTTCTTATTAGGTTACTTTTTAGATTGCTAACTTGCTAAATTCGTTTCTCTACTTTATTTAATAATTTTATTACTTCTATTCTTGCTGTCAGTCTTCTTTCGATGTTCTTTTTAATGAATTCTTAACATTGCACATACGTATTTGTGTTAAAAAAGTTGTAAGACATAATAAAAACGTTAAAATTTACTTTTAATTTTTATTTTGCTTTTTATATTGGACAGTCAACATCCAAGTTCTCGTAATTTTTCTAATGCAATTTTGATGAAAATGTTATTTCGGTACGATCGTCTTCCTGGTGCAGCTTTGAATAAATATCGTAGCTCTCGAGACAATATTTGTTAGAAACGTAATCGGTTCAAACGATCGAAGACAGTTTAAAAGAATATCTCAAAAATGATTCATCCGTATCTACGAGAATAAACTCGTAAATCACCGAGACATTTGTATAAACACGTAAACATTCGTTCGAGGAATTCACGAGAATAGCTTTATCTATAGCTAAGCAAATCGGTTGCACTTACAAACGGGCTCAGTTACAAATAGATGCGACGTTTTAACTTCAGAGAGTGTAGACGGCGCATTGGCTCCAGTGTTTTCGTATTATCCTATTTTTGTGAAAGCCTGATCCTACAGTTGCGCTACCAAATGATTCGATGCCACTACTCTCGGTTGGTTAAACGGAACCGGTAGCTTTTAAGAACATTCCGACGGAATTCCCAGAGAGTCCCATGAAAGCCGGGCATTTCCAACAACCAATGAGCGTTTAAGGGCGCCCGCAATGTTGTCTTTTGGATTGTATAATGAATGGACTGGGGCTGCTTTTTGTTTCGTTTTCATTTGGGTTTATTTATTGCAATTGTTAATCGAGCTTTCACAGCTAATAAACTGAAGGGATTTATGTCGTTTGTATTGGTTTTTGTTGGGCTCTTTAACGTCAACGTTTCTTATCGATTTTCAGTTTAAATACACATTAGAATTTGCTTTTTAATTAAACGGTTCTAATGTTTCCGTCAACAAGATGTTTGCGTGATTTTAAATTGAATGGGCTTTTTATTAATTAAGAATTGTGTTTTTAAGTTAATAATCGTTTTCATTCAATAATATGAACATGCAACAATAACTTAAAGTCATGTTGTGAAAAGTGCTTTTCTTTTGTACCATAACTCGTTCAAGTAAGTAAAACATTGCTGCATTGTATTTTTAAATTGCACAGAAAATTAGCTTACAACGTTAAATTTAGTAGCTAACTGTTAAAATCTCGATTTAACGTTTGCTGAATGAACAATCGTGAACATGATTTGATAGATTTTGTGATACTTGTAAACTGTTCAATTAAGTGTAGTCTTAAGAGCGGTTTTGATATTTTTGGGATCTTCATTCATTATTGAGAATGGATTTAGGTGTCTGAGCCGCTGTGACCAGGTGGACTATGTGCTCGTTAGTCACCACTAAACGTAAAAAATAAGCGGTTGTTTTAGTAATTACATAGGATTTGCTGTAATCACCACGTTACAATAACAGACCCAGCATCTTAGAGGCTACTGCCCGTGACCGGTCCCGATAATTAAGGTTTAGCATATTAGAGATGGTTATTCCGCCATCTGACGGAAGCCAAGAGATTTTATCTAGAATTTTTTTAGTCGTCCTTTTCGGCATCCACGTGTTGTGGTTTGAGGGTATCATTCGAAAGGTAATTTCATTAGCTTTCAGGAATTTTAATTGAATTTTACTTTTATAACGAGACGAAAGAGAAATTAAAGAAAAAGACAGGGTATGTACAAATTTGCAAATTAATAATTTAAAAAAAAACTTAATAAATACAAAAAAGTTCTTAAAACCTAATGTTACCCCACCCCTTGCCTTGATAACAGCTTCCATGCGATCTTTCATGGACCTTACACTCTCGCACGCGTCGTTTTAGGTCATCCCAGAGATGTTCTATTGGGTTAAGGTCTGGACTTCGTGCTGGCCAATGCATAACAGGGATATCGACCTCCTGTAAATAATCCCGTACAATAGCCGCGGTGTGGCAACGAGCATTATCATGCATTAACATGAATCCATCACCGACATAACCAGCATACGGGACCACATGTTCCTCCAGGATTTAAGTAATGTACCGACCAGCATTTAATGACCCTTGCCCACGGCCACCCCGAGTCCGGGAAACGCACACAAGTTCCGTTTTCCCGTCGACGGAAATGCCGCCCCAAAACATACATGAGCCACCCCCGTATTCGACGGATTCTTCGAAGCAGGGTTGTGTGAACCTCTCCCCCTGTCTTCTGTAGACCCTTCTACGTCTGTCATTGCAGAAGAGACAGACCCTCGTCTCATCAGAGAAGAGTACGGTTCGCCACTGTTCTAGAGTCCACTCGCAATGATTGCGAGCAAACTCTAGGCGATCTCTGCGATGCTGTGCAGTAAGTTTTGGACCTTTAGCAGGTCTATGGGCTGTTAAACTATTTTCGTGTAACCTTCTTCTTATCGTAGAAACACTCACAGATGTTCTCCGAGTTGATCGAAGCTGTTGTTGCAACTCAACAGCATTTGTAAAACGGTTTCGTAAAGATGTCGTAACGATGAAACGGTCATCTCTTTCTGATGTGCACCGTTTTCTTCCAGATCCCGGTTTTTTAACATAACCACCAGTCTGCTGAAAACGTTGGAACACCCGTCGATCGAAAAAACGGGACAGGTTCAACCGTCGAGCAACGTCACACTGCCGCATCCCCGACTGCAATAGGGCAATCACTTGAGCGGCTTCTTCAGAGCTGGTGTCCATCTTTACTTGTTCTTACTTGGGTTACTTGTTCACGTGTGTTTACTGCAAAGTCTAAATTACGACTGGCCCATATTTCATCCAGATCGACCCTTTTATACCCTTTTTAGGTGGTGTAACTAGCGTCCTTACTAACGAGCATTTGACAGTGTTTATTTTTGACGCTCTATAATGATAAATTTTTTAATGATTTCATGATTTTTTTATTAATAATTTAAAGCTATTCAAATACCCATTTCAAACATACCAATATTTATATAAATATAATTCGTTTCTATCCATTACAGCCATTTTTCGCGCAAACTCAGAGAGGTGCGATTTTTGTGACGCTGAGTGTAGTTCACTTTTGTTATTATATAATCTCACTTATTGTATAGGGTCATCATATATTAATTATTACACATAGTTTTACAAAAATGAAGTGATCGACAAAAGGGTGTTATTTGTGCTTACATTACGGCCTTCAACATTTTGTGACCTTGCGCTCTGCCGTTCTTTGTTTATAGAATGAAATCGATTATCATACTGTAAACAACCGTTCCAGTAGACATTCCGTGAACTGCTATTAGAACTTGTGTTAATTTTTCGCTTGAATAATAAAGAAACAAAAAGCGCAGTGTTGAACATAGACCCTTAAATTTAGTTTTTAAATATGAATGGAACTGATGCCTTGGCTGGTTGGTGTTACGATTTTGTTTTGTCACAACGGAACATTGTTACGTATTTTGAGGATAGAGGGACATAGCTTAAAAGCGGGACATATGGTCACGTTATCTTTTCCGCCAGGCTTGGCAAGCGAATAGACAATCGTAATGCAAACGAGACAACTCGCATCTCAGACGGCGCGGTCTGTCACCGTTCTAGGTTTTTAAGTGTGGCCTAAGCGAGATTACTATTCTGTCAATAAGCCAGGGGCCACGAGATTTTATTTACATTTTTGATGACTAACTATAACCGTGGGATGAATTGCCCACACGACGAGATTGAATGTTACTTACTAAAAAAAAGTTTGTTTATATATAAATATTACTATCATTATGTTTGTCCTTAAAATATTTTCTTTTCTGTTGCAGGTATGACAAAAAAACAACAGGTAATCACTTATATCTTAACTCCGCTTGGAAAAAATACGTGGTGTGGTATGTGGAAGAAAATGTTTTAAATTAAAAATCTAATTTACATTTGACTATTGTTGCATAGCTTAGGGGTCGGTCGATTTAATAGTACGCGAATGACCTGAGTTCGATCCCCGGAGTCTTCACCTCTAAAATTCTTCTGCAATTTTAAATGTTGATTGTTTGTGGACTCTCCCCGGCTCCAAAACCCTCTCAGAAATAAGGGACCGTACAACCCCGATTATGAGTTAATTCCTTCGAAAGTGATACTCATTTATTTAGTTACCCAGAGGATAGTGTTACCTTTTGTTCTTATAACCTCTCCATAACACTTGTGAAAGGGTAACCCTTTCAATAAGTTGCGCAATGGAAAGGGTTACCCTTTCATTGAGGTAACCAGTTGAAGAGGTTTCTCTCTTGATAGGGTTTTTCAGGGTAACCTTCCGGTTACCTATGATTTTAACTTACTAAAGACTACTATAGTCGCGTGTTTATAGAGCAACTAGGGTCTAGTTGACGCTGTGGTGAGTCGACACGTGCTATCGGAAAAGGTTACTCTGTTACAGTGGTTGAAGAGGTTACCCATTCGGACCGGGTTACCGTTTCATACTACTAAGCAAATTCTATCGAAAACCCTATAAACAGGTAACCAAAATGAAAGGGTTTTGAATAGGTTATCTATTGAAGCTGATTACCGTAATTAAGTGTAACCAAACTGCAGTAGGTTTTTCAGAAACACTTTAGAAAAACCATATCAAAAACCCTTTCAACGGGTAACCAAAAAGGTCCCTGTCAGGAATAAAAGGAGGCCTGTGCTCCGCAGTAGGACGTTTATATGCTGTTACATTACTTTTTTGTTGTGCAGTCTATCGATTTGATAACATACTATCAAACGCAACGAAGAACGAAATATTCTCGTATATACTCGTACAGGTGCTTCGTTGACACAAGAATTTAAACAATTGCTATTATTATTACATATGTATATATAAATAAGTTTTATCATTTCGGAGTCAGCTGAAGCAACCTGGTCCGTTCGGTCATGACCTGTATGTACATTTTTCCTAATACTATGCTTATTCCTAATGCTTATTTGTGAGGAAATTAGGTGCCTTGGGCACATGCGTAGGTGATTACTAACTAAAACTTTAAACTGTACTAAACTGTAAATAAATATAAAATTTAGCACCCGCTAGGTGCATAAGTGAGTCATTGGTCATTCTTGGAAACGATAATCGCTCAGTTGCCATATCTCATTGCAACGCATCCATTGCTCGCAGCACTTTGGTGTAGCCGACTTTACATTCCAGGTTTTAATAAATTTATAATTAAATGAACATTTTTAGTTGTAACACTATAACAGGTAAAGATTCTTATTTAATTTCCACTGTAAATTCACCTCACTATCACATATAATTCTTTTTTTTTCTTTATATTAACGATTATATATTTTAGGATTTCAATTCTATCGTGGGTGTTTTTTTTTATTGGAGGAAGTACGGAACGATCAGAAAATTCACCTGATGGTAAATGCAACGTACGCCCATGGCTTTGTTGTGGCCCCCAGAATATAGTTTCATATGCCCAGTGATTACACTAGCTCTTAGTGCCCTACAAACCGAAACACAGTAATTTTTGGACACTACTGCTTCACGGCAGAATATCTGCGCCTGGGGAGTTAACTACCTAGACGATACCTAACAAATATTATTAACAACGAACGTACGACGCTTTCCGGAAAAGCCAACCGCTTAGCCACTGCGCCCACAGAACCCACAAAATACAAAATTAAAGTTTATTACATAATTTAATTCGCTTATGTTAAAAGCAAAAAATTACAATTATTTATAACATTTTACTTTACCTAAATATAAGTTTTTCACAGCGACATATATGTATCTTATAAATATGTCGTGGAGGTATTGGCAAATTTTATTTATAGCGCCAATCAATTTACTTTTTAATATAAACATCAATTGGCATTTAAAAATAAAGAGAAGTGTGACGACAAATATCCAACGATGTCTGAATTCTTTTGTTTTTTTTTGATTGACAATTGACTGCCCGAAAACATGACAATTGAAAGGATCGTCCAAATAAGAATGCAGCTATTTTGAGATAAGTACAACGGCGCATGCGCAAATGTTATTATTTTTAAATGAATCATGCTGCAACACGCGTCCGGCGAGGAGTCTTCGTAACATTTCCTTCAAAGGTATGGAATAAAAGCGAAATCATGCCAAAGTCAATTTACAAAATGAAATAACACCGGCCAAGTGCGTGTCAGACCACCCAAAGTGAAGGATTCCGTATGTAGCCTGTTACCGAAAGTATTCCACACCTCAAAAACTACTCTGCATAATATATTATTCAATAAATTTTCGTTGAAAGTGTTTTCTAGGTTCTACCTTAATTGTATTTTTAAACTTCTTAATCATGTTTCAAAGTGTTTACTACGCCTCGCAAAGTGATATGCCTCACACGCCTACGACCACTGAATTTGTGAACACCACGGTGTTTTTTTGCTGCGATCTGATAAATACTCACAACTTAGGAGAGGCCTACATTTACCAGTGGACTATTAAGAAACTGCTCATGATGAATTTATTTTAAACACAATAAATAATAATTTTAATAAATAAATAATTTTAGACAATTCTTGATACACAAGCAATAATCATCAGAGTCTATTTGGAGACTGAATCATTTGTATTAACACTAGAACGAGGTGTTTGAGTGGTCTAGATGCGCTAGATCTGATACTTAAATTGGCTACAATTGAAACCTCGCTGCTATTACGAGTGTATAAGATTTAACAGGAAAATCGGTAGGTGGAATATTCAAAATATATTTTTTGTGTTACAGCTCTTCTTGCGGAGTGTGAAGCTAAGCAAGCTATCGAAAAAATTGATGTCCATTTTCACTGGGTTGTTGCAAACATTGCAACGGTATTCCTAAAACGTATATTGCGAAATCCGTTTTCGTTAGTTATGGATCTTTACGTGATATATTTAGGTAGACATGTCATAAGCGACCTTTTTTTGTGTTGCAATTACCAAGGATATGTGTGATACCAATATGTCACTCGTTTTTTAGTTAATAATAAAATTAAATATCAAGATAGCTTGAACCCATTCTTACAGTAGCTAAGCATATAATACTACCTTAGTATGATGATAACGTTTTGATGACATTATATTGCCATCAGACAATATTCTGCGTCCCTAACGTTGTTATAATGAATAAGGAACATTGTTGATTGAGGTCATGAGGTGGTATAGCGGATTAAAATAGTCTAACCTCGATAGTGTAGATAGAAATTGTCGACCTGGTGGCTTAGTGGTCAGAGTACCTGAGCACGGTTCTGGGTTCGAATCCCACCGCCGGAGCCAACGTTTACGCAAAAAACACAAATTAGGTTTTTCGGGTCTGAATGTGTTGTCTTTTTTTTTAAATTATGCGATCTTACGAATTTTATTGCGTTTCAATTAACTTAAAATTCACAACTTTTAAGCTTCGCAGCAACCATGCTTTACAGTCACAAAACCAAACTCCTCGCAGCTTATAGTTTGCACTTTTTTATTATTTATTTTCAATTATTGTACAGAGTCATTATATATTACGAATTTACAATTTCACAAAAATAAAGTGATGACTTCTAATAAAACTATTTTTATGGATTTATCGTGTTTAATTTTACTTTTTAATAACCGACGTTTCGTGCGCTTTGCTATTTACTTGCGGGCCCTCTGCTCGCGAGTCTCTTCCGACGAAGCTGTGAAAACCACCGGACTAACAGCGTACTACACATTTAAATAAAAAATCCCAATGCAACATCCAAGTCACAGGAGGACTGAGGTGTTGAACTTGAATGTCCTGATGTCATAGTTAACCTGGGCAATTTTCAGCACCTAATTATTAATTTTGGTCAGATCAATACCCAACACAGTGACAGTGAAGTCTTGAAGTCTTGCAGTGGTATGTTTGTCTTTGGATTTAATTTTATTAATTACAGGATAACAAGCCATACCACCTGGACATCTTCTCTATCAAAATAAAGATGTTTTTTTAACGTCTTCGCAAAATGTCTTTGGCAGGTATCAATTGTTTTTCCGCATAAATTTTTGGTCGATCAAATTTGATTATGACCATATTTTTGTGAGATTCCAAAATATTGCTTGTTCTTTTCTGTATATTAAATGATCCATTTTCATCTTGATATCTTAAGTATAAATTTAAGTATCTCTCCTCATCACATGATAGGATTCTTTGGGAGAAAGACAGTCTAGTAGCTAGACATCGAGATTTAAGTTTTCATTTATGTATAATATGTACATATATATGTAGAGGATATGTATGTAAAAGTTCGAGCGAAAATCTACTCTGACCTACTTTAGAGAACTGCATACACAACCGAAATATCTTACAAGTTTTTTCGCTCTGAAATGAGGTCTAATAGTAGTACAGAAGTCCTTTTGGCAAGTATACGACACAGTAATATTTTATGCCATCGGTTGCCCACAGGCTACGAGTGAACTATCAAAATAGCAGAAGGAACGTAAATCAATCTGTCCTCTTCTTTATCCTATAGCATTATAATGTTGCCACATTAAACCACATAAGAAACTGAAACCATAAAGTAAGCTCTTTTCCCTTAAATTCTCATTGCCATTATATATAACCATATGCCTCCTTTGGTTACATTCCAGCAATTACTTTGTATTAATACGCAAAAAGTTATTTGTTTCTCTTATAAGTACTTAAATGCTTAAATAAATGCCAACGTGTTGATTTCAGTTGCGACCCATTAAAGTCAGCGCGGCTTAACGGTCACTCAATTAACGTCCGGCCATTTTGATTAATCTCCGTACGAATGGAAACTTTCTCGGTGATTGTTTATAAAAACTGGATTATTGGATGGCAGAAGTTAAGCAATACTGCAGTACACAGTTTTTTTTATAACGGGAAAATTTGAATATTTTATTTATTTAATTTATAGATCAAATAATTCGAGGGCCAAATATAAGTATTGTGTCCTTTATTGTTTTTAAATTAACATAAAGGTGAATCTTTTTACCAATCTAAAATCGATGTCTTATATAAAAAAAATGAGAAACTTAACTTAATAAATATGAATAAAAGTGGTTTGCAAAACTGATATGGGCATAGGCACACTGGCATTCTCGATACAGGAGAAATTCTAATATTTAGAAGGCATTGTTTTTGAAAACATACAGCAAAGTGTATAAAAAAATATCCATAAAAGTTTTAAATAACTAAAAATAACTAACTCCCACGACAATAAACTACATAATATCTGTTTGTTATTTCATGTTTTGATTCAATAAAAAGAAGAATGTTAGGTGATGCTATACATGGATGCATTTTAGTGTTTCTCAAAATCCACATCGTTGTACATTTATATATTTTGTTTTTACAAATTAAGGGACAAAACTAACTTTAAAGTTTCAGTTAAATAATATAACACGGAACATTATTTTTAACATATGTATTTTAATTTAAAATTTTACAATTAAGAACTTAGTTTGAAATAACAAAATACTAGTAGAATATACATCTAGCTCGTTCAATTTGGAAAGCGATCACGCTCTAAAAGAATACGAAAGTAAAATAGCAGCATAATGCTGCTTTGTGGCGTATGGCGAGAACGAAAATTGAAGACCTAATTACTACCAAAGAAGTATTCCACCTTAGCAGTAATCCGTTAATGAATCCATCCACGATGATGTCCCCCTGACCGATTTTCAACCACGGCGACTACTACCGGATACTACCAGATGCTCGCAACTTAAACCAACCCGAAAACCAACAATTTATGTTTTTGCACAAATATTGAATGCGGTTAGGATTCCTAATCAAGTCTATTGTGTAACTCTGGTAGGTGTCGGGATCGGTTTTATTTGATGCCATTAACCAATGAATGATGTTTAAACGCCAAAATACCACTAGACCACATGACGCGCGCCTAGTGTGCTCCCACTCGAATGTACTCCGACCACGGTATAAGTCAAGTACACTGAATTATGTGTTGCAAGTGATTACAACTTACCATGAGTGTCATTTGTAATCCTTGCAAAAATCAATTAATGAAATAGTGCTACGTCGACTTTTTACTTTAGACATGAATTGCCAAAACGCGAAATAATATAGCGACATAATCATTTATTTTTTGTTTAAAATTCCAAACTCGTGTATCTTTAAGCAATTCACCTTTGAATCGTTAAGTCTACGGGAATATGTTCAAAATGTTTCTGTGCGTTTTAGACGAACATGCAAACGAGGGCGAGGGTTAAGGCTTGTAAGCTTAAGTTTAAGTGTTAAGCTACATTCCCGTCAAAAATTTATTCACTGCCACTTTCAAATCAAATATTCGACTAAAGTAAACAAAATTAACATTCTATTCCAAACGAAAGTACTATGTATTGTTCTTTATTTATTTTATCAGCAGTAGCAATACCTAAACAGCCCACTAAAAGTAAAGTAACAGCCTATAAATGTCACACTGCTAAACACAGGCCTCCTCTTATTTCCGAGAGAGTTTTGGAGCTGAGAAGAATCCGCCACGCTGCTAGAATGCGGGTTGGCGGACTTCACATGTCTTCGAAATATTATTTATTTCTCAGTCATGCATGTGCACGTGGTAAATCAGCACTTAAAATTGCATTTAACAATTTAAGTGCTGCCCCAGGAATCGAACCCTGGTCACTCGCGTACTATGAAATTAGAGCGAGCGCTGTTAGACACCAATCTGTCCCAATTAGGAAGGATTTGGATTAGTGATCGCTGAAGAAAATTCTGGCACCTTAGACGCTACCCGTCACTGATCTGGATAATTTAAGACTGGCATATTTTAAATGTTTATTCCGACATCTGTCAGCGGCGACGCGGTTGTTCTGACTTCTCCCTTAGATTTTTACGACATCCATGGACTTAAATGAGATGGCAGATTGTCTAACGTCGCCTCGGCTTTATATTCTCAATTTTTAATAACTTAAACAAAGAGTTATATTAACTGACTTACGTGCGTTGCCTTTGTGCCATTTCTTGCTAGATACTAAAATATCTAGAGACCTCAAGGCACTTCAAACCGAAACACAGTAATGTTTCATACTACTGCTTGTCTGCAGAATAACTGGTACCAGTTAAACATGCATTGCTGCCATTCGGCATTATATGAATGTAGTGTTTCAGGGTTTTCCGAGTTATAAACAAAATGGGTTTTTATTAAAATATGGCATTCGTTCTTAACGTTTTATAAATTTTTGATATGTTATATACATAGCAAAAATTTAAAAAACATTAAGAATTTTTACTTTTTCCTATATCTCTTCTAAAGCTAGCGTATGTAGCTTCTGTGTTTTGTTTCGAAACGATACTGTGTTTAAAAGAAAAAAAGTATTAGTAATTATCAACCCTAACCTTTGATGTTTTTAATCTGAATGAGATTTGTATAAATCAGAAGTAATATTTTTTAGTTTTTTTTAGATTAGAAATATATTAGTGAACTGTTGCTAGTATCTTGTGAGAATTTTATCTGTAGCTTTAGTGCGGAGCTTTGAGAGAGCGTTCGGAAACCGCTCGGGCTTTATAATGCCGTCGACGTGACGCCCCGTTTCGGCTCCCATCGTATAGAAATGTAGACAGAAAATAGGGCTGCCATTTGCATATGTGATTTGTATAAAATATGTTAGAAAATATCATGTCATATGTGTAGTACTTACTTACTTACATACATAAGATCACGAGTGTATCCCATAAGGGGTAGTCAGAGACTGGGCACTCACTGCAAAAGCAGATGACTGCCACAATCCACGTTTCGCCAAAACAATATAATGCACTTGGTGTGATAGGTGGTGAGCCCATCGCCACAGTGCAGTTTTATTCCTTACTCGCCTTTTACGTGATCCATTGGATGAGATGGAGTAGTAATATTCAATCTGAAATTTAGACAACATTTGTTACCAGACCGTGTGTAGGACACGAGATTGACGTGCCCCAGACCGTGCGAAGTGTTGTGCGTCTTTGTTTCTGGTCCAGACCGGTAAAGGTCTTTCCGGATAAGTATAACTTGGGACTCTTCGTGGCAAAAGTGAATAGGAATCTAGGCTAATGCTTTGATTATCATATGATAAGATACTGGTGAAATATTGGCATAATCAAATTAATACAGCTGTATTATTATGTTAAGAAATATTACCTCAAAAATTACTATAAAAAGTTTATTTGCGACTATCCAACTGGTTTTATTCTATGAGAGTCTACAACTTTACATTGCACAGACTCGCAAAATCAATTCCGAGACTATTGCCGATTCTAATTTGCACTCTTCTACGCTCAGTGTCAATTGTAAAACACAGTGTTAAAGCAGTGATGTTTTTTTTGCGGTGCTTGCAACCCTATATCCCCCGACGGGGAGTGAATGCTCGATTGTTGGACCTCTTTGTGGACCAGAATGAGGAATAAAACCACATCCCCCTTTGTTCGGCGGGGACTATTACTATGACTCATCAGACATCAATCCACTCACTCGCCTGTCCCGTTGATGTTTATATTAACAGACACAACGACTTATTTGTCTGACTCTGTTCGTATTGTTAAAAATGCGATAATTATTATATTCTGGGTAAAGCCTAAACTGATTATACGTGCAGCATTGTGTATTTAGAACTAATTAATAATACATAATAATTACTTCTATTGTCATACGTATTACAAAAGTATTCTTTGTGTACTTTTAATAATTGATAATCTAAACTTTGTTTAATTTATGAGTGTTAATATTAGAAAATGACACTTTTTTTCTTTACTTATAATGCCACGCTTGTCAAGCGGATTGACAACTGCAGTACCGCAGACCCTGGCATATTAGAGACGGTTATTTCGCCATTCGTTGCAGGCATTTCCTTTAGTCGTCTTTTGCGACATCTATAGTATGAAATATGGTGATTGATATTTTTATCCTGCTTTCACACGACGGCGGACTGAAAACCAAAAAATATATATCTGAAATTGGGCTTATACTAAATTAATACTGATAAACTGTGGGCGTGTTTACAGCGAGGGCGGCACATGACGTAGCCTACCCTCGTCTACAATTGTTGAAATTCTTATTTATTGATTTAATTTAAAGGTTACTCCAAAATAAATAATACAATATCAAAACAGGAAAATGGACCACCGGTGATTTGCCGCCGTCATAAGACAAAGGATACATTCATGAAAACCGGCCCTCATTGGCGTAATATTCTTTAAAATGTTCATTGTTCACTCGTTCACAATGAATCAATAGGATACAATTTATATAAAACAGAAGTACCTATTTTGTCTATCTGTTGGGACGAAAATAACTGGAGAATTACTAAAGCTGCTTACATAATGCCAACTTTGACTATATTTCATAGTGTTTGTTTCACCGGTTCCGAAGCTATGAACGTTTTTGAAGTGATACTTCTTTGGGCGCGATCAGTGCAAAATTTCAGTAAATAATAATCGTTTATATACTAGGCAGTTATTTTACAGTGAGCAATATCTTTGTTAATAAAAGTCCAATTGTTTTTTAAGGTTTCGTTTTCAACAAGGAACCCTTACAGTTTCGCCATGTCCGTCTGACCGTCCGTCCACGGCTAAGCTCAGAGAGTTGTATTAAATAGCTGAAATTTGGCATGGGTATACATATTAATCACGCCGACAAAGTGGTAAGATAAAATGTGGAAAAAAAAATTATAGGGTTTTTTTTTCGTGTCTATCTCATGGTGTGGGTGTCGTTGGATTGGTTTTTCAAAAATATTGCGGGTGTGTGAAAACATTTGTCGATTTATGTTTGCGAAATATTAAACTTTAAAGGGCAAATTTTTTGTTAGAGTTAATTGTATATACTCGTATAACAAAGTTAAAAGAAAAACAATCACAGGGCTTTACAAGTTAACGAGTAATAGTCGACCAACTTATGTACTTGATGTCGTATAAACTTTATTGCAAATTACTTCGATGAAGTTGTGTAAAAGAGCTAGTAAATATAAGTTAATGACTCATGTAGAAGATCATGAAGATGCCCCAACAGTGTCGCAGCAGGGTTTGTAAGTAATTTCTTATCGCCTAATAGCCCTTGCATAATATTTGAAGATTTTAAGGAAGACTATCAGTAACGACAAAATTGCAGTATCCAAGTTAATACATGACGCTGGTTATAAATCTTTATTACAACCACTTGCCTCTACACGGTGTAGTAAACAAATAGTACATTTTTACTTCCCTTGTAAAGTTTTATTTTATAACTCCCATACCATCGTCCTATGTGGGCCCGTTTTTTCACGTTATTAGGCTCTAAACTGTGAACTCAATTTTATAAATATGTTCAGAGTGTCTAACAAAAAGCCCCCTTATAAGTCCGCATATTGTAACGGGCTACTACGGAACCCTATACTGCGCGTAGCCCGACACGCACTTGACCGGTTTTTATTTTAATCTATTTTTACATATATATAAGTTTCACTTCTGTCATAAACAATTCAGTTCGCTCTTTTGGTAATTGGTTGAGTAACGCCGTATATCATAAATGGGTGAATTGCCATGCACTCAAGGAATATCAACGTGTAGTAACAGTGTGACGAGAATCGAAAACCCTATTACTGGTAAAAAGACATTCCATCATTCGTCGACAGGGGTAACAGCATACCTTCATCTGGATACTACATGGATGGATACGAGGATGGATAGGTGTCAGGCCAAAGCGACTACTTACAACTGTGATTTACTGATATTAAAAAAAAAGTAAATGTGTAAGTAAATGTTTAAACTTTAATTTAAACTTTAACTTTAGTTTAAATTATTTTTTTAAATGACACCTGTAAGATACAAGCATAGACGGATGTTACATGTTTCTTTATCAAAAGTAAGTACAGCCATGCTGAGTCATTTGTGCGTAAAGAGAGCACTTGAAGCCGTCGCTCCTATTACTAAAAGTTTTTTTGGTGTCTGCGTATGTTACAATGTTGTGATGTTGTCTGAAGAGGTGTTTCCATTTTGCTGTTAATGTGCCGATATGTCGTGAAAAAAGCTTTGTTTGCCAAAGTTATCAAAATGCAGAGTGAAATTCATCTCAATACTAAAAGACAGTGAATTAAGTGAACTTAATCTTGTAAGAAAAGCTTGTTTATTGTTATTTGTACTAAATTAGCTGTGTGATAACTTAGAATATAAATATTCATCTCATCCTGTCGATCACGTAAAAGTCGACTAAGGAAAATGCTAAATAACCATTTTAAATATACTACACTACTGTGGTCAGAAAACTTGACTTCTACGCCGTGAGTCCTGGGTTTGAATCCCAGCCGGAACCAACATTTGTGCAAAAACAAATTATTGGTTTTTGGGTCTGGATGTGTTGTGCATGTGAAATTTAAGACTGAAAAGCGAATCCACCATAGAGAAGAAATCTCAGCGTGGGGCATATGGGGTAATGGGCGTCAGCGTCAAAGGTGGTGTCTAGAACTGCAATCGTAGTTCGTCTGCCAAACGTGGCAATTACATTTAAACCTCCCTAATTAAGGGAGATCTTTGTCTTGTGTTGATAATTATGATGATACTCAATGAATCAAGAAAATGAAAACGAGCCGTCTTTAAAATGCAATAGTCTTATAAGGCAGTGTAATGTTTTTATATCAAAGAATTCGATTATAAAAGTACGTGTGTTTTAAATATTCAGGATTTATAAACAAGAATATATACCAACATTGTTAGTATATTAGTCTGTTATTAAAAATAACATACCGTATCCAAGCATCGATTCCTTGTATCAATGACTATCGATAGTGCACAGTGCCATCTAAAGTTTATTATTTCGAATAGCTATATCGAATGCTACAGAGAATTCAAATAATCATACAAATGTGATGTTCACACACGAATGTCACGGACTACTAATCACGTGTCTAGGTGGTCCAACATAAAATTATACATGCTACAATGTATTACCCATGCCTTATAAGGTTCTGTAATGTAAATATAAAAATACAAATCATTGCTTCTTCTTCTTTGATAAAATAATTATGCTATATTACTTACTTACTTTTTTAAGTATTCTTTCATCTAACAAACATTTTTGTAGATCGTTGCTGTCGGTATTTCAGTAAATGCCCAGCGTTGTATTTTGAAACGTATTCACATAGAATATTATTTGAAAAATTTACTTGAAAAAGCAGAATTTGAAACTTTACCTTTTTCTTATTAGTTTCGATTCAATTAACTGTACAAAACAATATAATTTATAAATTTCTTTTACTAGTAATTGGAAAGATCATAAAATAGTTATTTATTTATATTGAGCGTAGAGTGTTGGCAGGAAATGAAGTGTGTGGGGCTTTGTATAACTTAATGTGTCATCATCATCATTTCAGCCTATCACTAGTCCACTGCTGAACATAGGCCTCCCCCATAGATTGCCACAAAAGTTTTCAGCTCTCATTTTGGAGGGATTTTGCCATAGTTGCTACGCTTGGCAGGCGGGTTGGCAACCGCAGTTTATTGATTCAGATGTTCCGGGAAGATGCTGCTGCTCATTTTCTGGTTTGAATTTTCCCTCTGTCGACTTTTACGTCACCCACGGGATGAGATGGAGTGGTAGATTATCTTAAGCCGCTACCACACGGCACTTAATGTGTAGCCAGAACGAATTTAAAAAGGCAAGACTATCTAAACATGGAGGAGTATTGATCCCCACACTTATGTATAGTATTGCTTCTTGGGTCTTGCCGAAGAAGCATGAAGGTGTCAGATTAATGTTGTGGAAATGTAATGGTTGAGGAATATAGGTGGAATTACTTTGATGGACAAAGTTAGAAACAGTTTGATAATGAAAGAAGCCTAACTCTATGTATGTGTGTATTTATTTGTAACATGACATTTCTTTCCTTATTGATTATAAAACATTAACATTTAAAATTCGCAACATAACTAAGTAAACTAGTAATTAAAAAAATAGATATTATTAAACGTAATCGCTCCTGTAAAAGAAGCACTGATAAACGCATGTTACAATACTTTTCTCCGAATACTCCAAAAATCTGTACACGCTATGAGGCAACGAAAAACGATTCAGTATTCAGCACTTAACGGACCGAACTCGTGACCGTTAAACTGGTTCTTGCAATGCACAGTATAAAACCATTTGTACCGGCAAAGAGATATGGACTCCGCAGGGCAGAGGTGTTTGTGAAAGGTTACCAAAGGTTTGTAAAAATAAGGACAAAACGAATATAAGCTTATACTACTCCCATTAGATTAAAACAAGTTTCAAAAACAATATATTAATAAATACTTACTAAAAATGAGATAAAAAACTGTCGATTTTTTATGAATTAATAGTTCATCATAATTGATAATTACATCTCAAAGGTTTACCATTGTGAGAATACTATTCTAAGAGTAAAGCAACAAACGTTAAGTCTTAAAAATATTCAGTCGTACTTACTTTCTTATTTAAATTTATTTTATTGGTTTACTTACGTTACTTTTATTTATTTACATTATTATTTACATACAACTTATATACATTCAAAATGATTTTAAAATTTTTTTTGAAATATTTTTTAACAAATTACAGTCCTATTCTAGTAGTGAGTTAACAGGGACTTTCCCTCTAAAAACCAAAATATCGGAACCCTATTAGTTTTGCTTCTCCATTTACCGATTTAAAGCAACCTAACGTGCTACAGGGTATTAGCTATGCCACCGCCTGATAATTCTGTTGATATCATTTCTCGCGTTCAGATATTCTTGTTTCGATCATATTTTTATCCGATTTCAAATGGCTAAAGCGGATCACAGTATTCATAATCTTGCAGACGCGGGTTGTCTTGCGAGCATTATCGACTTTTGTAGATATAAACAAGTTATTTTTATCTAAGTTTATGATTTTATTATTCATGATTTTTTTTTGCTATTGCAAGAGTAGATATGATTGGAAGGTATAGGTGGTAAGGTTTTTATTAATTTGTGTATCTGCTTACATCGCATCACTGCTTGTAAATGAGAGTTGCTTTTGGTATTGTTATCCTTTTGCTACAAAACCTCTGAATGGATTCGAATGCTGTTTTTACCGTTGACTCGGATCTTGACCAATAGATTTATTTTTACAGCCTCTCAGTAATGCAACTAAGGTCACAAAACGACTTAATTATACGCAAATGACACAGTAATTATAATTTCAAAATAGAATAGGAATATTTTAAGGTAGTTGTATTTAGACGACAGTTGTGCTGGATTAGAAAGTTGTTTGCTATATTTTTTATATAAATTGTTTAATTTTAATATATCCTTCTGTTTCATCAGCGGTTTCCTTAACACTTAAACACAAACAAATAATTGAGATAAAGTTGTTTTAATATTCTTTATGTAAAACCGAAAAATTCTTACACTGCCATAATTCTAGAATTAGCATGATCTGACTAACACAACTACTTTATTTCACCTGTGGATAACGGTGTGGGTTACACAATTAGTTACCGTTATCCTTAAACTGCGTTTAATATTACAATATCGGTAACTGTTTGTTGTTGTATAAAAACACAAAAACTAAAATAAATTCCACGCATAATGCGTTTTCTCTTTCGGAAATATTTAAACAAGGTCTAATAAAACCTTTGGAAGTCGTATTACCAAAATCAACTTCTAATTATAAGCATGTAAGTCTAATCGTCTATTTAATTTATTTCCTTTACTGTTGTACCCCTTTAATCTATGAAGTTATTATATTTTAATTATAAGAAGATTGACAAATAGCCTATATATAGTTATTATTGCTTTAATTATAATTATAAATAAGAAAAACCGCAAACGGACACACGAATGCCCACGTGGCATGCAACGAATTTTTATAATAGCAAGCCAGCATAGCATCAAACCGGACGCGACATAATGCAACGCATAATTGCTCGAAGCGCGACGGGCCTTGATGCTTCGTTATACTTCCTCTTCCCGTCTACTCGTTCCTTGTAACAGTCCACTATAAGCAGAAACCCTGATACCTATTAATTTATTAAAACAAAGCATTAAGTCAATAAATACAGAGTTAATAGAAATTACACGTATCATTAAACGCCTGGAATCATTAAAAAACTTTTTTTTATTTGCGTGCATGAAATGCTCGGTGCGTTTGTAACAATAGTAAATATTTAAGTCAATATTTTCTCGCCGTGTTGTTGCATTCCACTTGTATTCCAAAGCGCAATAAAAGGATTAAAAATACGTAAAGCAATTAAGCGAAAAGCTTAAATTCTACAAAAATAATTTTTAATTTTAATACCAATATTAGTACCTTAAACTACAAATTGACGTGTTGTGGGTTGTGGCGGTATTTTATAAATCATGGGATGGGATAAGCAAGAGCATTCTCTTGCACCATCGACAGCGTAATCCACATGCCAGTCGCGCCAATTTGGCAATTATTATTATTAACCCAACTGAGGGAGCCAATGTTCAGAAATGGGCTTAGGATGGGCCGCAATTATGATAAAGAATTTAAATTTGTCAATTGCGTGGCCTAGTGAGTCGGGGTACATGCGTACTACGCCGCATGCCCTGTGTTGATGACATTTGTTCAAAACAACCACTAGTAGTAGTAGTTGGTTTTCGGGTCTGGTTGTATTGCGATTGTACCCGTGTCCCTGACACTGCATCCTAGCTCACCTCCAATGTAATTGCATCATCGGTATATGGGGCGCGGGAAGGTTAAGACGAGTACCTGTGTATTTGCGCATATACTTGTTGCAACATAATATCGGACATCATATTAATCGTCAATTTAACTTCTCAAAATCAACTCACGCCGATTAAAATTGACCATACACTCCGGGATTTGTTTTCTACAATATTTAGGCATACTAAGATAACGACTGACCTTAACCGCTCAGCATTAAACACATTATCAGCTAACAATAAACGTTGTGAGATAACGAGCGACGCGGCGCTCCGCTAAGTGAAATCGTCCTTTCACTATCGCGGCCCGTGACAAGTGACAGATAACTTTACACTCTGTCATTACGTTGTAAGGCACACTGAGATTTTAGCTTTACAAATGCTTTTAATGCATTAGGAACACGGTTTTTGGGTTGTGATTTCAATATTCAATGTTGTGTACAAAAACGCAAATCATGTAAAGAGAGTAAAAATTTGGTTCTCCTAAAATTAAAGTTATACTGTTTTTTTTTTCTCTTTTTTTGGGATTACAAACAGTAGCACAGTACAGATAACAGGGCAAATCTTGATACAAATATTATTTTAACTGTGGAACCAATCACATTATCCACGAGTTAATCATAATTATTGTAACGTGCAACAGAAACATGGTACTTAACTATAAAATTTTACAAAAGAATAAATAAAATACATTTAGAATAAAATTTAAATTTAAATATTTTTTAACGAAAACCATTATGCAGATTAAGCTGTCAATTTAGGTGTTAAGTAAAGTAAACTGTCATTTATACATTTTCTAAATTTTGAAGCGGACAAAGAAAACAAATCCATATGCAGAAAACTTCTATTATATATGTCAACCACATGACGAAGAGGTGAGCGCACACCAGCATTGGAACGACAGGAGTCTATGGCAAATAAGTAACGTGCGCGCACCTCCCGTCGATGTACTGTTCTAGGCACAATATAACATAACTGCTTTACTAGACAAGGACAGTCAAATTTGTTGTTACACAGTCCGTGTAGGAACATTGTCTGAAGAAGAATACGCCAGGACCTTAAAGTTAAAAATTTGTAGTTGTTCAAACTTTCTTGATATGGTTTAATGTAGGTAATTATGTATATAAATAATTACTATTAACCGCTCATTTGTTCGTGTGGGAGCGGCTTAAGAGAATCTACCACCCCATCTCGTCCCGTGGGTGTTGTAAAAGTCGACAGAGGGAAAATTAAAAGCAGAAGATGGGCAGCAGCATCTTCCTGGAACATCATAATAAATAACTGCGGTTGCCAACCCGCCTGCCAAGCGTGACAACTATGGCAAAATCCCCCCAAAAAGAGAGCTACAAACTTTTGTTGCACTCTATGGGGGAGGCCTATGCTCAGCAGTGGACTAATGGTAGACTGAAATGGTGGTGGTGGAACCGTTCATTTTTCTGAACTTGTCGGATCGGTTGGCGCAGTAGCTAAGCCTTTGGCTTTTGCGCCCCAGCTTCTTTTCCCGCACGGGACAAATATTTTTATAGCCTACAGATAGTTGTTCCGGGTCTGGGTGCAAGTGAAATATATGTCTATAAATCGCACTCACGACACCGGATATATCTTAATGTGGGTCAAGGTTTTTTATAGTTAAAAGGTATGCCAAATCATTGTTGTAATTTTTCCTAGGCTGTAATAATAGTAAACATTACTAAACATTATTTATATCACCTAATAATAATGGCGATTTTAAAAGGAAAAAGACTGCAATTTACTTTATTGTTCCTTGAACTTTATATTATCATGTATTATCTGCATATTTTTACTTAATGTATTAAACCTTTTAAGAGGATAGGCTTGCTAGATTTATTTCTTTAACATTTTCAAACATTAAAAGAGTATTTAAATGGATCTAGAAAAAATGTAACGTAAGGTTGCTTAGAACTTTATTAAAGATTTAGAACAGACGTTTGATAAAGCGGATGAAAAATCCTAGACGTTACTACAACTTTACAGCATTTCGCAACTTTTAATGAACGCTACCGAATATGCTACTGCATTAATACATAAGGGGGAACAGGAATAAGGGTGCACGAACGTGAACTGGTTAGGAAAGAAGATATTTATTAAGTCATTAAAATACCATGCCCCTCTGCGTTCTGCACCTCGACGTGATCATAAATTAAATTGCACTGTAATTACATTAGCTACATAATTAAGGACTTGTTCAGTTTGACGAGAAATGCATTTCCCAGATATAAGCAATCTCCTTTGAAAATAGAATGAAATACGTTATGTACTAACAAGAAATTACTCTTCGATACTGCTCGAGACACGTACTTGACATTAATACATACTATACTTTAAATACATGATGTGTATATTAATTACGAAAGGTATTAATTAGTTTGTTCCAATTTTGCGCTTTAGCGCAGTTAGATGGCCTCCAACTAGTGTTATTTTGTTCATTCTTTTTAATAAAGTGAATAGCTGCAATGTCACTCTGCTGAGGCACTGACCCCACTTTGCCCCTATGGTAATTTTACCTCTGATTCTGTGATAAGCAAAGACAGAATATTAAATAATTTAAGTAAGAGCACCTGCAGTTGACAAGTAAATAGTTGACAAGTAAATCTCCCGGCGTGCATTGCAAAGTAATCTCGATTAGTACCTACATTATTAATAAAAAGTATAATATAACAAAATAACTAATAGGCTTAACCGAAAATCACAACAGGACTTATCGATAATTTTTAGACACCTTACCATTTGTGCGGTTAGTAAATTTTTAAAATATATATTTTGCAGTTTAAATGCCGTTCTGTTAGAATACATTCAAAGCACATTAAAGATGACTACGATAGACCACACTTAACAGTGACCTAGCACAGAAATATTATGGACGTATTAGACGAACGACCTAGACAACAGATTAAAATGATTAATGGAAGAAAGGATAGTTTATAACCATACTTCAATAGTGGATTCGAAGTTCAAACCACTGTGCTACGAGTATTACTAAGTCAAATTTAAATAAAGACATCCGGCATTGTTACGGGTTATTTAAATATTATTTCATCATTGTCATTATCATCAATTCAGCCTTTCAGTAGTCCATAGCTGAACATAGGCCTCCCCCGTAGATTGCCACAAAAGTTTTCAGCTCTCATTTTTGGGGGTAATTTGCTATTTTTTTTTATTGGATAAAGTGATGAAACGAGTAAAACGTTCACCTGATGGTAAGTGCAACGTCTGCCCATAACAAATGCCTGTGTCACCCCAAAAAAATTCTGTGCGACACCACACTGTGGCCATCACCCTTAACATAAGTACTTAAGTCTCATATGCCCAGTGATTACGCTAGCTCACAGTGCCCTTCAAAAACCGAAACACAGTAATGTTTGCACACTACTTCTTCACGGCAGAATAACTGGCACTGGGTGGTGGTACCCTAACCTAGACTGCATAGGAATCCTACCACCAGTTAAGTTGCCACGATTGGCAGGCGGGTTGGCAACCGCAGTTTATTTATTCAGATGTGCCATGAAGACGCTGCTGGCCCATCTCCTGGTTTTTATTTCCCTCTGTCTACTTTTCCGACACGGAATGAGATGGGGGTGGTAGATTCTCTTAATAAATAAATTCATTTCATTCATGGAAAGGATACAAATATTGAGTTGCATTTATGCTATGTAAAAGTTAAAGCACTTACTAAAAAATAACGTAACTTTAGAGTAAACACCGATTCATTGTATCGTTAGTTATACGACATATAGTATATACGAGTAACTTTTATCGACGATGTTTCTAAATGTTCATAAAATAATTTTGGAATCTACACAAGTAGAATGAATTTTGTAAAATTACTGAGGACACAAATACATAATTCATTGTTTAGGTCGCCCATTAAGTCATATACACATAGAACGCAATAAAGGCGCGGAATATGTGCGGCAAGGCCGTTACAAAAAAGTAATTTCAATTGTTTCTACGTTGCAGTGAAATATAGCCAGTGGTAAAATTATGTAACTAGTCCGACGGGAGGCCAAACGTCAAGTTATTATGTCACAATCATTACAATATATTGACTACGGCCGTTGGGTCCCGACGCCGAGACCATTTTACACCAGACTAAACGAACGGGCTTGCTTAACAAAAGAGTGACTATAATGGTGGAGACACATTGAGAAAAAGAATTTAATTTAATCGGTTTAAATTGAATCGGTTAACGCTTGCATCTTTATTCGTTTTCTGGAGTCTTAAGAGTGAGGATCTTTGATTCGCAGACGAAGGGAAACTACGCTCCGTGCATTGCGCATTCAATATGAAGATGTAAACAATCATTTAGTTACAATATTTCATAACCGTTTTACCTTTTTAACCGACTGCAAGAAAGAGAGGGACTGTATATATTTTTGTGTACTACTGCGTGTTAGATCGAATTCGATATTTTATTTTTTTATTTTAAGAAGTTATAATTTTAGGGCTGTCTTTACTAGGTTGAAATAAAATAATAATAAAGTATAGCAATATATAATTAGTTGCAGGCCTTCTGCTCGGTGCTATCTTTCGACGATAATATTAAGGTGTTTTTTAATGTATAAAGTGACGAAACGAGCAAAACGTTCACCTGATTGTACGCCCGCCCGTCACCCTGAGACATCAGTTCTTAAGTCTCAAATGCCCATTGATTACGCTAGCTCACAGTGCCCCTCAAACCGAAACACAGTAATGCTTGCACACTACTGCTTCACGGCAGAATAACCTAGACGGATTCCTGCATAGAAATCCTACCTACCGGGCCGTCGGTAAACTGCAGATATACATATGTATATGCTTTCTAATAATGTAGTCTATCTAATAAAATTTCTTTCCCCAAGTCAGACAACGCAATGCCACTTATAATTTCAATTAGTCTTAGGTACCCATATTTTACTTTGATATGTAGGTAATCTAATATACCGATAATAAGTGCAGTAAACATTTAATCACTAAATATAGTCAAAACATTATTAAAAAAAATCTATCAAAATATCTTGGAGCGGTATCCTCATAATGTATTTTAAAAATCTAATAAAAAAATTACTTATCAGGTGTCGGTGCCAAAGAAATGTAATCGATATTTACCTTATATACAACAAAAAAGTACAAAATTACTTGATCTTACCTAATTATAACTAATAGTAACCTAAACCTAAACCTAGTTTAATTAAGTGAAAGTACGATTATTTGTTTAGACTTGGCTTGGCATCGACTTTAAACATGAAGTAGCCAGAAAACGTGGTCATTATCAAACCGTGTAAGATTACGTGAATATAAATGAATATTGTTTTTCATTTACGCTAAAGAATTAGTAGGTATAAATAACAATACCCCTCCACCTTCATCTGCTGGTTTTATGTGAACTAACCTTATAGAACGTGGCGGCTTGCGGAAGACTGCCGTTATCTTTATGTAACACCGGCTCATTATTATCATCTCTTTTACGCAACCGAGGAATCCGATGTGATAGTAAAGGATAGCTATATGTCAACCCGATATAACATGAACATGTAAGTGAGAGGTGTAGTGATGTAGACAGGAAGCGCGAGCGCAGCTGGCTGGAACATTGTGTTTTTACATTTTTTTTTCTTTACCACAGACAAAAAATATATAAACGAAGTTTCGCGCGGCTTAGCTCCGACCAAACCGCCGCCGGTTTCCGTAAGTAGAATGAACAATGTTAATTAAGTGTTCATCTATACACGTTGAATTACGAGTAAGTACATAGTTCCATCGCCACAGGTCAAAGGCGTGACACTTTAAGAGAATTGTGGGGAGAAGTGTTTATTATTATTTATGGTTAATGACGATTGTTACATTTTGTTACATTGATACATTCATTAAATCCAAAATTGTATTAAAATTACACGACGAAAATTTCTGTATTATAATTTATTAACCTAGAAGGGTTTCCTTTTATATTTAGGGTTTTCTCTATCACATTATACTTTGGTCTAAAAGTAATTAGTAGTTGCAAAATGTACCTTTCTCTTCTGCAAAGAAAACTATTCAACTTACGATATACTGATTACCGAAATCGGACAAGGGTATATCACCTAACCCTTGTCTGATTTCGACCACAATCTCAATCACATGTTGTCATTGTGATTGAATGATTGATAGATTCAACAATGTTTTGATGGCATATATCAGTTACAACTGCTTTTTATATAAATGACAATCTCGTTTTTGAAGGCCTTAGTCAGAATTTTCTGTAACAACTACAACATTGTATGCTAATACGATGTGTTTTTACACCTACTGCAAGCTCATGCATTTATTCGCTCAATTTTGCTTATAAATTAAAGATGACCCTGTACACGTTTCTGACCTGCTTAAAATAACGGTTGTTTAACTGTTTGTTATTTAATATTTTCGATCAGAAACTCGCCTAATAATTCCGTCGTTAATCTGAAGACAATAAAGTTAGAAGATTAAAAAATTATTCGGTAGCACTTTCGCACAACTAATAAAAGATAAGTTCATTACATAAAGGGCAATAATAAACAAATAAATATATATTATTTCTTTCTTCAAATGTATTTAAAAAATAGAAACTAAGGTATTTCGTAATAGACATCATTTGGTAATAATTTAGGAGTTGGTTTTTTAGGGTGATATTCAACGCTTCTCATTTGGCAGACCAAACTTGATCCTCGTTGTTAAGTGCATTGCTCTCATATCTATGTTACTGATTTTATGAACATTTAGAACATCGTCGATAAAAGTTATATACTATATATCGTATAACTAACGATACAATGAATCGGTGTTTACCCTAAATTTCTTTTTCAGTAACTGCTTTACTTTTTACGTAGCATAAATGCAACTCAATATTTGTATCCTTTCCATGAGGAAATAAATAATATATTAAGAGAATCTACCACCCCATCTCATTCCGTGGGTGTCGGAAAAGTAGACAGAGGGAAAATAAAAACCAGGAGATGGGCAGCAGCGTCTTCATGGAACATCTGAATAAATAAACTGCGGTTGCCAACCCGCCTGCCAATCTTGGCAACTTAACTGGTGGTAGGATTCCTATGCAGGAATCCGTCTAGGTAGGTACCACCCCAGGGCCAGATATTCTGCCGTAAAGCAGTAGTGTGCAAACAT
>JAHVAK010000207.1:0-59945 GCA_019845155.1 Luehdorfia chinensis | reverse complement strand
GAGCTAGCGTAATCACTGGGCATATAAGACTTAAGAACCTATGTCTCAGGGTGATTTATACATCAGTAAAGCTGTAATATGATAGCTGCTGACTGCACTGACCTGCTACATAATAACAAGCAGATGTTATTTAATGTTAATAATTGCATGGATTTCGGTTAAATTTTAGCTAGTAGTTTATGTGTAATAAAAATTATTCTTACAAGGTCAACAAATTGATGAGCAGTAAATAAACATAAACAGCACATAAAAGAGTTAGCGGGCCCTCTGCTTGTGAGTCTCATCCAACAAAGCTGTCACAGCCAGACTAACAGTGAACTAAAATACTATGAAAACAACAAAATGTTTATCCATAAATAGACCACATATGTTCACTTACCAGACGGTTCAAATTTCTTTGCATGATGTAATCCACCAGACCAATTATTGACAATATCACATACATTATTCACACATATTATTAAGTTTCATTGCACCTTCTAATGATGCTCCAGTGTACATGGAGCAGAAATCAAAAAGGCCTTCAAAGACTGGGCAGTCGTCACCAACATTGTAGTGCAACAAATCTTTAGAATAACCTGAAAGTGCAAAGTAAAACATCCATTTCTACCAAGAAAACTATGTATGTATGAATTAAGGTGCGGTTGGATGTGTTAGTTTATTCTGTAACTAGATGTGCCTCGAGGTTTCACCCGCGGAAAAATGCCGACCCGATCGATGATATACATATGTACTTCCCTATTTGAATCGGATTTTGGTGGTTTAATTTTTTTTGCACGGAACCAATGAAAATAGTTACTTTTTCTGTAATATTAGCTATCTGTCAGTGAAAGTCTCGTCAAAATCAGTCCTGCCATTGCGGAGATTAGCCGGAACAAACAGACAGACAGACACAGGTTTTTTCTTATAAGTACTGTAAATATATTCAGCATTGAGTAAAAAGTTGTTATTTGTTATTACACACAGACAATTTCATTTATGTGTTTAGTAAGTTCATTAAGAGGTGCTCAAGCTAGCCTCACCCTTGTGCCCACAGTGGGAATGATTTCATTAACAAATAGTGTTACTAGGTCCAGTCTGTCAAATTACGGAATAGAAAGTAAAATAAGCAGGATTGCTACAGCGGCTACAAAAAAATACAGTTTTTTGTCAATTATTATTTATTTTTATCAGCCAACAAATAAAATAAAACTTAAGCAAACTTGATAAATTTAGATTAGAGATTGATTATTTAGAGATTAGTGAAATATTGGAACATTTGGTGTCCAAACTAGGGGTGAATCGGGACGAGTTGTCACCAGGCAATGTTAAGCGTATGTAAATGCAAAAAACGGAAATTTTTAATTTGTTTTAAATATGCTATTACAAGTGTAGATGTTTTTGAGTACTGAGAACTGAGTGCACTGTGCATGCATTGTTTTTTTAAGCTCCTGTATGTGTGTATGTGTTTATGTATGCATGTATTTCAGTTTGGTCCTATTTTCATCATATTGGTTGGCATATGTCTTCTCTCACAATTAATTTACTGAAACAGTATATTAATATGTGGAGATTTGGATAAAACAAAAAAAAAATTATTAAAAAAAAACTCCTGTAGATATTTATGGAAGGATAGCAAAAGGGCTAAATACAAAATGTAAAATATCCATTATATGACGTAACTGATATTTTATTTCTACTCTACAAATTGAAATTCAATCAATCATAAAACATTGCCATCATTAACTTTTTGGTTTTGATAAAAACAACTGAAATGAAACCTCCATCAGTAACATGTCTAGCTTGCCTACATACCAAGATCTTGTGTATGTATGCACACTTTGTAACAAAACTCTGTTGTTCCTTGTAGGTACATATAAATATAGTTGTAACATGATTAAAAAATTAATTTGAAAAAATCAAGTGGTTTCCAGTTAATGTTCTTAGTCAAGCTAGCTAATAAAATGGACACATTAAAAAAAATTCAAATGTCTGAATTTTCACGAATCTAACGCAGATACAGCAAAGTCAGCTTAAAGGATGTAGCCACCTCTGTGTGAGTAATACCTACCCATTTTTCTTAGCTAATTACTTCCTAGTTGCCCACACAGTTTGTTTTTAAATAGATGTAAGTGTTGTGTTGTTAAATTATGTAAAATCTACATAGACAATAGGTGGGAATATTGAACATCATTGCATCATTATAAATTAGTGATTTACAATTGTTAATCTTAGTAGATTTATTATGTAAATTTATTCAAATGTAATATTTACAGTATTGATAATATTTTTTTTATTTATAATTGAATATATTGTTGTGTTTTTACAACAATGTCTTCAATTATAGGCTAATATAATTGAATTTCCACCTATAATATAATTGAATTTGTTTAGCCGAAGAAATAAAGTAAACTCAAATTGATAAACAGACATGCTTAATAGTAGAAATGATTATGTAGAGAACAAAATACATACTTTGAATATTCTGTGGTGTTACATTTTGAAGGAACTCTATATAATCCTCACTGTGAAACCGACACATATCGTGTGCGTTTGCCCGGTAAGGTTTATATATTTGCATCTTCTTATGTAGACCGTAATTGAGCACCAGACTATGTGTGACAGCAAGTCTATGGGGCTTCATAGGGTGCCCAGGACCGTAATGAAAGTTTCCGACATCTGCATTATAAAAATATGCGACTCGCGGTTGACTCATTGTGAAAAATCGAAAACGTATTCTTTTAAAACTAATATAACAATTAGAACCAAAGCAATGACTACTAAACGCTTTGTCAACTGAATATCGCCTAACATTATTTTAAATTCATTTTGACGTTACTACGCAAACTTTTATTGATGTTGAAAGAGCAAACATTAAATTACACTTTTACAAAATTCATATTTTTTTACCAATACTTTAATATTTTAACTGAAAATATTAACAATTTAATGAAAGTAAATCACTATCAAAATAAAGCGGATTTGACTTTGACACTTAGTTTGACAATTGACAGTACTCCTTCGTAGTTGTTTTTTCTCAGATTTATGACAACCGTCGTAAACTTCCTGCCAATATCAGTCGCTTAGATTTAAGAATTATAATTTTCAGGGATATGTAGCAATTCCGAGTATACGAGCTTTACTATAATATCATCGTCTACTGATACAGGTTCTCAACGTGGGCGATAACGCAACATTGTGTGCGTTTGAGACTTTCAGGGCAGTAGAATACCCAGAGACATAGGTGTCGCCAAAGGGGGAGCAGAAGAAGGAGCTGCTGCCCCACCTAGCGAGTCGATGATGTATCTAATTCCAAGTAATTTATTGTCCGACTAGCTATAACATTCGGTTTCACCTGCGTAAAATAAGCCGACCACATGGTACCTCGCCGATCTGTATATTCACAGTTCGGTCCTTCTCGGTTCTCAGCGTGCGGATTCTTAAAGCTATAGCATCAAGTATTGTAATCCAGAACTTAATAAATGGACTATCTAATGCAAAAAAAAATCAATTCAATAAATTCCTTCCTGAGATTAGGGCATTCAAACATACTTCAGCTCCACGTAAAAAAGAACAGTATTTTGTGAACCACCTAATATAATATATAAAAACAAATAAAAAAAATATAAATTGCCACGAAATTAAGTAGTAGTGGCAAAAATGCAAATTATTTCCATAGTATAGCATAGCACAGCCCATAGCCCTCAGGAACCGAAAAGATTTCCGAAATAAAATGTAGCTTGAATTAGCTCGAAGGCTTTTACAGCTTCATCGGATTGAGCTGTTAATTAAAGTTTCAACGACTCTTACTATATACACAATACCTAAAGATTACCGATTAGAGAAGACGTAACTGACACAGTGTACAATTTGATGAAAACAAGAATAGTCTAGTCTAGCGGCACATTGTGACTAGGGGGAGACGGAGAAGTTAGCCGAGATTTTGTGCTATTCTTATTTCAATCGTACAATACGTACGGACACTCAGTAGTCCCAAGTACAAACCCTCCATACACACCGTGGCGAAAGCTTCGTTAATGTCAACAAACGCCACAAATAGTGTTCTTCTGCTCTCAGTGTGATTAGTGAAGTGTAAAAGATATGGAAAACACATTGCGCCTAAGGATAGACAGGCTTTGTCTTTGTATAGTGTAACGATGTTAGAGTCGCGCATATCCCGTGTCACACTTTGGCTTCAACTGCAGCAACTTCATCAGAATCTGTCTCATACACTGAAGCTTAATTATTTCGACTTTGGTGCTATCGCTGCCACTGTTTTGCCGCATTAAAGCTGTTTAACGACCATAAAAAGCTCCACCGTGGACGGTAGATCATCTAGTTCCGTTCGTTCATCTAGTTTTTTTTTATACCACAGTAGCATTTCTCCCGTGTCGTGGGTGCGTTTTACAGACATAAATTCCACATGCACAAACACCCAGACCCGGAACAACTATATGTAGGCCATACAAATATTTGTCCCGTGCGGGAATCGAACCCGCGAACCGCGGCGCAGAAGTCAAGGGCTTAGCCACTGTGCCAACCGAGCCGACAATTTGGGAATGTTTTTTTTCAGACGGTGTACAAGACATGAGTAGACTCAGCGGTCGAATTGTTGCTGGATTCACCATTAGATTTGGGATTGGGACATCTCTGATTCTGAAACATTACAATGCACTGCTGGTACAAGCTTATATACAATATATAGCACGATATTCTTTCATATTGTTTGATGGCAGAATCGGAATAGCTTTATATATTTATTAAATTATTGTCTGAAGTACAGTTTTGAAATTGTTTTATACGCTTTTGTTTCTCGGTCTAGTTGTATGGACTGGACAGTTAAAAAATATGGTCAGGTGTTAGTACAATAGTGTATATTGTTTATAATCTCTTTATGTCTTTTACTTTTATCTGTAGTGTTTTTTTATGAATTTCAATGACCCATAACCTGTGTAAAATATCTACTTTACTTTTTATTATAACATAACTATAAACTTCGTCTACAACGTATTATCTGGTGTAACTTTTTGATTCAATAACACTATATTTTATCCCAGGTAAGTGTTTCTTTAAAATATGAACTCTTAGCATGTAACTAAATATTACTTTAATACTGTGGCTAATCTGATATCTTATTTAATTTATTAATACTTTAAATTCTAATTACGCAATAGGTGTGAAACATTGCTGTCTTAAAATTAAATTTATAGTGTAACAAAATGAACTTTGTATAACCTTAAGAAAAGTTCCCGAAACTAGTAAGAAACGTCAAATCGACGGTATTTTTAAAATAATCTTTAATAGGTAAAATAATTAGTATTAAATTAATTAATTTACCGAAACTATTCTGTATGACACCACAGCACTGCGTCCGTCACCCTGAGATATCAGTACTTAAGTCTCATATGCCCAGTAATTACACTACCACTCAATACCCTTTAGGCCGAAATGCAGTAATGTTTGCACACTACTGCTTAATGGCAGAATAACTGATCCTGCAGTGGTACCAACCTAGATGAATTCCTGCATACGAATTTACCACCAGTATAAAATATACCAAATCTATTTCTTTAAGCTTTATATAATGTCAAAATATATTGTCTTTGCTTGTTATGTTTTGTATAAAGTTTTTTGCCTTTTATTATATTTCCATTTAAGCTAGTTCCTGAAATTAGCGTGTTCAACCAAAAAATATTAGTGTAGATTATTACAGTATGAAGTATAACATAGTTTTCTGGTAGTCATGGTCACAGCAGTTGAAACAGGCACCAGCAAATCGCAAATTGTAGCTGAATATTATTTTAAAAAAAAATAATGTGTAACAAGTATGATGTTTTACTGGTGGAAGGATATGTATGCAGGAATTCCTAGGCACCACTGCAGTGGCAGTTATTCTGCCATCAAGCAGTAGTGTGAAAACATTATTGTATTTCGGTTTGAAGGGCCCTGGGCATATCAGAAGCGACTAAGGTATTGTATGGACAGCCTTTCTTCAAGCAGATAAACACCATAATATGCTATTCAGTCACTATACTTCTCGTGGCAACGCAACAGAGAGTTGTATGTTATAATATCAAAGATTTAGTCAATTTATAACTATCAATGTAAATAATGCCAGGGAGTAGATTATTTACATCTTTGCATGGAAAAATATTTGGGACCAAGTTAACTTATCTACAATAAGTGAGGAAGCTATTATTATTTGTATCTTGATAATACTCTTTAAGGTAAATACTGGTTTATCTATGCAATAAAATGTTGTGAAATGGAAAACAGCATTTTTATGTAATTTTAAGAGTTACATTATAATGTTTGAGGCAGACAAATGTATGTTTGTTTTTGGCTTCATCATTCTAAACGAGATCTGAAAACTTAAATGATGCACATATACTTAGGCGCATCACTTCTCGTTTCCCACAGGGGCGAAAATTAATATCTTAACCTTGACCTCTCAATATGTATATGAACACATTATGTATGCACATAAGAATATTAATTACTTTAATAAAAAAAGTGATGTTCAAAATGTGAATACCAGGAACAAGCACAAATTAATTAGGCCAGTTACCCAACGTTACAGAGTCAGTAACTTTTTCATGGGGCAATGTATACGTTTTTACAACAAAATCCTAGAAAGTGCACAAAATCTTTCAATCAAAAAGTTCCTATTATAATATTAAGGAATACATGGATGATGATAACCCCTGGGAGTGAGGTGATCACTGCCAAGCTATTTCTACATTTTTATAAAACTGCTGTTTAAAATGACTGAAAAAAAAAATCCCACTGGGTTTCTTACTAGTTCTGCCCAGGACAGAGGCATTTCTTTGTGAACCAGTGTAGCTAAATAAAATGATGTTGTATGTAATGTATTAAGTATTATGTAAATGATCTATATTGAATAAAAGATATTCTATTCTTTTTTGCCTACCCCTTACATGGGAAATCGTGACGTTAGTGATTATTATTTATTTATTAATGGAAACAGTCATAAACTATTTTCCAGTGTCAAGTAACATATCCAAATATACAATCTTCAAGCAGCAAGATACAAAATTTTGATCGACAGTAAATTGATAGTTGACTTTACTGAAGATTTGGTGGACTGATGGAGACAAAACGAAAAGCACAATTTTGGTCTTGAATTGAATTTTCCAATCACTGTACACTTTCAGGAGCACTTGCTGCATAATTAACTATCATTTTTAAACATCAAAACTCCAAATATACACAGAAATCACAAAATTAAATAAAAACACTACTGCCATTTTTCGAGTTGCCGCCAAAAGTCTGACGTTAGTGATATTCGTTTATTTAAACATGGCATTCATACCATTCGGATATTACACCCTTAACATCAAGGTCAGATAAGGCAACACCAGCAGAGTATTGGTCATATTCATAAAAACTTGTAATGGATTTATAACACTGCATTAAAGTTAATTAGGCCTACTAAACGTATTATAAAATTCCGCTATGGGATACTTCATATGTGGCGTTCGCGTGGATATAGGTTTTTTTAAATATCCAGGAGGAACTATTTGGTTTTCCGGGATAAAAAGTATCCGTCTTCCGATTCTCTTAAGCCGAATATAACTTGTATATGATGAATAAAACTAAAATTTACGGATTTTATCGACAGGGTGGCGGCCTAAGAGAATCTACCATCCCATCTCATCCAGTGAGTGTCGTAAAGTCGACAGAGGGAAATGAAAACCAGGAGATGGGCAGTGGGGCCGTCTTCCTGGAATATCTGAACAAATAAACTGCGGTTGCCAACCCAAGCCAAGGTTTATAAAAATATGACGTTTACACACGTGCAAGGTTATACCAGAGTCGGAGAAACTGATAGGGATGAAGCTATATCGATAAACGTAACCGTGTCGACCGCGTGGCGTAGTGGTTAGCGCACCTGACTTCTGCGCAACCAGTCCTGGGTTCGATTCCCAGCCGGAGGTAACATTTGTGCAAAAACACAAATTGTTGCTTTTCGGGTCTGGTTGTGTTGTGCATGTGAAATGTATGTTTGTAAAACGCACCCACGATACAGGAGACAATCCTACTGAGGGGCTTCGTTTTTAAAAAAAAAAAGAAAAAAAGAAAAAAAAAAAGAAAAAAAAGAAAAGATAACAGATATTTTTTTACAAAATGTAAGAAACTAAACTACTGCCGGATACTGTTGTACAAATTTATTGACTAATATTATATTGCATTACAAGATGTTACACGTATTAATTCTTGATTGATAATGCCAACTTCTTTAAAATTTTCGAAGCTGTTGTAAAATAAGTATGTATAGGTGTAGGTACTCGCGGTGGGCCATTGAGTGTTCCCACCTTGAAAAAATATATTTGAATGTTTTTGTTGTATTTGTCTTTGTTCAAAATATAATAAATATATGCGATCGATATCATTACTTATTTGGTCACAACACTACAACTATCAAATTAGAACTGTCATCGAGAAAATAAAGAAATGGAAATATTATAGCTATTATTAATCTAAACAGTCTTTATTACCATGAAATAGTCAAGATTATTTGTTATGGTAGCATAGGGGATAAGCACTCGCCTTAAATTCCATAGTACTCGTATACTGGTTTGATCTTTGATGGTGACCGCAAGAATTATTTACCGAACCTATTCCTGACCTTTTCCCGCACGTACCTAATGCGATTTGCTGTCCCGTTCTACTATGTTAAAATGATAAGACTATACATTGTGGTTGTTGTGGAGTGTCACCCTGTTAGACAAACTAAAACTACAGTGAGTGGAAGCAGCTTCTAAGGGCTAAAAGGGAAGAGAATCAGTCGCGATAACCACCGCTCCGCCACTACTAAAGTCAAGATGGCTCGCTTCTCGTTACCCAATTACACGGCTACAAAATTGTATTTGCAAGGAATCTACAGTAATACTTTGTAATGATAACATTTAAAAAAGTTTTATTTTTACCATATTAAGATAAATGAGAAATAATTTGAAAAAAAATATTTACAAAACTAAACTAGATAAAAAATGCTGGCCGAACGCCGCCGTCTGTGGGCAGCAATGTTGAAAAATTAATTTCCTCTAACAATAAAATACAACCCACAGAATATATTTATCCGGTCTAAGAGGGGTGAGATGCTTGTTTAGGTTTTTCCACACACTGCACTATGACACAGACGCTGTACACAAGGCGTTCATAGTTTAATAGGATGATGTGTATAAAACGAACACGGATATTTTGTCTTTGGGAACAATACTGTTGACATTAAGTCATCTGTATTTGACTGCATTGAACTTATCCATGCTTATAAACTGCGACTTCTTGGTTCAGTGGTGAGCGTACCTGGCTGGCAATATATGTGAAATATGTAATTTATTTTCTGGTCTCAATATGTCGTATATTTGACACGGCATTTGACCTTCCCTTCGATATTTTCGCTTGAATGTTAGTTTAGATGTGGGAAGGTGAAGATGATGAACCTTCGGCACTATTACATATTCTGCGCAGATGGAGTCTTCTTGTTATTAACTGATTGATCGACAGCTTTTGGTTAAAAGTAAAAAGTAAAAGTAAAGTTTCAGCCTATAAATGTCCCACTGCTGAGCACAGGCCTCCTATTATTTCAAAAAGGGTTTTGAAGCTAGGAAGAATCCGCCACGCTGCTCCAATGCGGTTTGGCGGACGGCACATGTCTTCGAAATATTTTTTATTTCTCAGACATGCAGGTTTCCTCACGATGTTTTCCTTCACCGCCGAGCACGTGGTAAATCAGCACTTAAAATTGGAATTAACAATTTTAGTGGTGCCGGCACCGGCAATCGAACCCAGGTCACTCGCGTACTATGAAATATAAAGCGAGCGCCTAGCCCCTGAGCCTGAGCTTTTGGTTAACAACCCCAAAAACCAGAAGTGGTACCGTAGTAATTGGAACCGTGGTTGAATTTGGTCAGGATAATCTATACATCTTCATCATGGTAGGAGTTGGTCAGGATAATCTATACATCTTAGTCAGCCTACAATAAATCCACTACTAGTCATAGCCCTTCCCAAGTTGGGATAATTTAATGTAATACACGCTTGGCAGGCGGATTGGCGATCACAGCCACAGTCACTTCGCACCTTTGACGATGCTGTTCGTCCACCGTTTAGGATTATTTAGATCTGCCATTATCTATATTATTATTCCAGCTAGTCTTGTGCCTGCTCGGCCATTTTAAAGACCGCTCCGTAATAGTACTCGTACATTTCAGTGACTCACGTTCTCGAGACTCGAGTTCACTATTATAGCCTTATTCGTTCGGTAGTTCTAATGGATTTTAAAACAGTTCTGAATGATTGTTCTAGTCTTCATAAGAATACCCATTGTTTCTATTCTGTCTAATCGGTCACTCAGTCTATGTGTAAGTTTATATAATTTTAATGAGGTGATCGCTGCCAAGCTATTTCTACATCTTTATAATACTGCTGTAATTGTATATTATATTAAAAAGACTGAAAAAAATAATCCCGCTGGTTTTCTTACTGGTTCTTCCCAGGACAGATGCAATTCTTTGCGAACCAGTGTAGTTTAAAAATTAAGTTCAATTAGTATTATGTAAATTATCTATATTGAATAAAAAAAAAAATTCTAATCTATTCTATAATTTTGTTTATAAGTAAGGGACAAAAGTAATGATAGTATCATAATTTCAGCCCTCAACTAGTCCACTGCTGAACAAAGGCCTCCCCAATAGATTGCCGTAAAAGTTTGTAGCTCTCAATTAGAGAGGTCTTTGACATAGTTGCAATGCTTGGCGGGCGAGTTGGCAACCGCAGTTTATTTACTCAGATGTTCCAGGAAGATGCTGCTGCCCATCTCCTGGTTTTTATTATCCTTCAGGCGACTTTTACGGCTTCCACGGGATGGGATGGGGTGGTAGATTCTCTTAATTACTCACACTATAATTTACTATTTCGTGAATAAAATAAGTTTTGAATGTTCGTGTGCATTTTAAGTAGGTGTGTACACACTACTATACTATACTACACTACTATACTACGCATTGATTTTTCTTTAGCCGTGTGGTGGCGGCTCATTAAAAGAATAATACCACTCCATCTCATCCAATGGATCTCGTAAAAGGCGAGTAAGGAATTAAACTGCACTGTGCACCCAACAGCGCATGGTGGCGATGGGCTCACCACCTATTACACCAAGTGCATTATATTGTTTTGATGAAACGTGGATTGTAGCAGTCATCTGTTTTTGCAGTGAGTGCCCAGTCTCTGACTACCCCTTATGGGAAACAGTCGTGATCTTATGTATGTATGATTTTTCTTCATACCTTACGTATCGTTTTAACCATCGGGCCATACATTGGCGTCCACGCGCTCTGAACCAAATGATGTAATGCACCGATGAACGATTTAGTTTTGGAAATCAGTCTATTCGTTCAGCTTTCAGCGTCGTTTCTTAATCGTACATCGTTTATGAACTACACAAGACCGCAATCCACCATCAATTGGAGGCCATAAGATTTTCTTGGCATTCTCTTAGTCAACGTCGACGACACCAATTGGATTTAACGGGATGGCAGATTCTTCAACGCGTTACGAGTCTTCATCGTTATCATTAATTCGAATGACTTCTTATTTTTTTCTAAATCTGGTGTGTCATCGGGTAATTCTCTATTAGACATTGATAGATATTAGTGGTAGATCCATTGCTGAACATACGCCACAAAAGTTTGTAGCTGTCAGGGGGCATTTTGCCGTAGTTGCCACGCGTGGCAGATGGGTTGGCAACCGCTAAACCTTGTGGTGGCGGCCCAAAAGAATTTACCACCCCAGTTTATCCTGCGGGTGTCGTAAAATCGACAGAGAGCAAATGAAAACCAAGAGATGGTCAGCGGCATCTTCCTAGAACATCTGAATCAATAAACTGCGTTTGCCAACCCACCTGCCAAGCGCGGTAACTATGGCAAAATCCCTTCCAAAACAAGAGCAACTAACTTTTGGGGAGGCCTATGTTCAGCAGAGTCCTACTGATAAGCTGAAATTATTATGTTGATGATTTAGTTTGTTAAATATGTGAGAATATACTTTATTTCTTCTGTGTCTGTGTGTTAATTATATGAAATAAAATATCGAAGTTAATTAATATTGCGCTTGCACAGTAGATAATAAACAAAAAAAATCCTTATTTTATTTTTCTTTGAACGTACCTAGCAGAATGTTTGTTACATAGTACGAGACCTTGAAATATGAAATTACATTACATTACATACTAGTCGTAACACTGTATACGTTTATTAAAGGGAAGTAGACATATGAAGGTCAAAGTGTTACACCCCGTTAATGTTGACTTGACAGTATCTTAATGACCGTGGAACGTTATTTCTAAATCAGATGGGCCAAAAATATGTCTCTCTAAACTTCATAATCTTTACATTATATAACTTATTTACTGCTTTCCTGTGCAGGAATCCGTCAAGCACTGGTACCTAGCACCTAGACGAGACGTCTCTCAAATGTTCACCTGATGGTACGTTGCACTTATACCCACAAATGCTGTGTCCCCCAGAGCGTTTTAATATGGCGTCACACTGCGCCCGTCCCCCTGAGACATAAGTTCTTAAGACCCAATTTCACCGAACGCTTTGGAAACCAAGTTTAATAAAACCACGTTTTACTTAAATGAGTTCAAATGTATCATTTGATCTCGGTTTTTGTCTAACCGATTTCACCGGCTCCATTTTGATCGCGTTCAGAAAAACGAAGTTTTCATGAAAATCGTCACAATCTAAAACAAAAAGACGATTTATTTCGTATTTTGCGACATCAAACAGCCTGTTTTTATGCATAGGTTTAATAGGTATGCAAAAAATAAATAATACGAAATAAAAATAATTTTTATGTTTACATAGTTGTGCAATTGACAATGACAGCTCTCTAAACGCGTTTAAAGAGCTGTACGTCGATCAGAATTTTAACCGTGTTTAGCATTGACTGCGTTCATTTGATGTTGATGAAATGCATTGAACTCAGTTAAACGCTTAAACTTCGTTTTTCTTGAACTGATCGCGTTTAGTTTCAACGGTGAAGTCCGCCCTTAGTCTCATATGCCGTGAATCACACTAGATATCAGTGCCCCCTAGACCGAAACGCAGTAAATTTTGCATACTACTGCTTTACGGCAGAATAACTGACCCTGCGATGCCTACTTAGACGTACTCCAAGTAAAGTGTAGTTTAATGAGTACTGAATAGATGTTATCATCGGAAAATTTAGTTGAGTTGAATTCAGAAAGAAATGGAAGCATGACAATAGCGTGAGTCTATTGCGTGTATTTTATTCGTAGTAAATTAACGAGCAAACGTTCTTTAGAACGCTGCTTTAGCAGCGTACCTGTAAAAAGGCCTTCAGCAGATTACTGACAGTCTATAGAATTTTCTATTCACGCAAATAGTATGTAGTTAGAGAAGTCGACTTTTTGATCTTAGTGTGCGTTAAACCATACAGTATGTTAGCAAAGCGCAAGTCGTGTTCTCAAGGCCTTAAGGTGCTTAGAAAAATTAAATGCACTAAAATCGAGCAAATATCAATCTTATCTCAACGACATTGATACGATGACATGGTAACACACCACAGTATGATTTATAAAAACAAACGAGAAGAAGAGCGTTTAGGCAGATGGCGCTGTGCGCGAACTGCCTCTTTACAAACCAGTCTTGCATACTGCATAGATCTTACTTCGTTTCTATTCGTCGTTCGAACTTGTCAGTATACTAGTATTGTAGTCTGGTTCCAACGTACATGACTCAACATGGGGTTAATTTTAAGATGTGTAATTGTTTTTTTATTGTCAGACAACACTATGCTCAATTTTAGGGTGCTTGCTAGAGGGATGGCTACCGTCGCAAAGTCTTTCGCTGAACACGCCGTGGTTCCGGACGTCGTTCCTGTGGCTCCCACGGCCCTACTGAAGGTTAGTGAATTTGTGATTTATTTTAATTATAACTTTTATTTCTAGCGCACTTGAAATTAAACAAGAGAAAAAGTGATTTTATACCATCGTTTTTGCTTAATCAAGCTCCATAATAAAAAGTTACATTTTATTTCAATTTGTCCACGACCGCATAGCCATACAGAACTTTCAATAGAACGGTAGAAGAATTAACGCTAGTCTATGATTTACAATAGGTGTATTCACCACTATCGAAGAATTCCAGAAAGATATAATAGAAAAAATTAGTTTTATACTTTTCTACATGTTTTTAATTCTAAAAATAGAATTTAAAATCTGTCACCGACTCTAGCATCGAAACAAATAAAGTTATATGCAAGATCAAGAGATCAAGTAAAATGATATCCGGACAATTTTATCTAAATGAAATACAGTCAACACTTATGGAGGTTTTTCACTAAACCAAGTTTTTTGCTTATACATATATAATTTCGGTGATGTAATTGCTGTTAGCCTTTTCTGGCTTTTACAGCTTCATCGGATCCTGTGCTTACGGGCCAGGGACCCGCGTGCCCGGTTTGGTTTGACCCAAACATAAATAATTAATAAACTCCAATAAAAACCTCGAAATTCGGATTGTATCGCGTTCGCTGCGTGCTTGCGCGATTTAGAATATCTCAATACGATTTTAAGTCATCTAATGACCGTCCGAGGGAGGCTGCGGGCCTCCATTCGACTTGTGTGTCGGTAACTCTGGGCGGTGAGAACCGCCCTGTTGCTTATACAACAGCAGTACACGAGCACTTTCCTCACTTATAGGAGGTTAAAAAATACAGAAACTATGTATAGATAAATATGTATGTGTTGTATAGGTATTATTCATTAGAATTTGATATACATAGATGCTTAGAAAATAAATTATAAATCTTAAACTAATATTTGTCTCAAGAAATCTATTAATTTCTTCTGTTTTTCTGTTTTTTTCATTTTATGTTTTTAATTATCTGTCTGTGCATTTGTTTTTGCCCATTTGCCCATTCTCCTTTAAATGGTGGTAGGATTCCTATGCAGGAATCCGTCTAGGTAGGTACCACCCCAGGGCCAGTTATTCTGCCGTGAA
Organism: Luehdorfia chinensis; assembly: GCA_019845155.1. Taxonomy (NCBI): domain Eukaryota; kingdom Metazoa; phylum Arthropoda; class Insecta; order Lepidoptera; family Papilionidae; genus Luehdorfia; species Luehdorfia chinensis. Next base: position 44,913 of record JAHVAK010000207.1, on the reverse strand, counting down.
GCAGTAGTGTGCAAACATTACTGTGTTTCGGTTGGAAGGGCACTGAGAGCTAGCGTAATCACTGGGCATTTGGGACTTAAGAACTGATGTTTCAAGGTGTCGGGCGCAGTGTGGTGTCACACAGAAATATTCTCGGTGACACAGCATTTGTTGTGAACGGACGTTGCACTTACCATCAGGTGAACGTGTTGCTCGTTTCGTCACTTTATACAATAAAAAAAAAATAGGTCATAAATAGTTGTTAAATACGCTCTCCTGGCGCTTTTAGAGATACTGATACGTGTCAATCTCAGTTATAGAAGTCCACGAGGGTCCTTTCTCTTATAGGGATGTCCACCCTGTTATATTGAATCCCCTATAAGAGAAAGTCGTCTTCCCTTATAGTTTTTGTTATTGTAATGATTCTCACTAATGGCGGTTTTAGAGGAATAAAATGACGGGATCTGGCAATTACTCCCACTTGCACAGTTTTCACGCAAAATACGAACATAGAATACTTAAATAAGAAAGTGGAACTAATTTACATCTTTATTTTAATTGTCTTATCTGTATCGAGTTTAGCTTTCATCGTAATAACAAAGTGGCTGTTTCCTGGCGGTTCTCCTGCGTAAGATAAGCCGACATGGCCGTACGGCATGGTACCTCGCTGACCTGAGAATTCTCTGTTCGGCTGTTCTCTGTAGTGTTCGCAGCTCCTAAAGATCATAGCATAAAGTTTTACAGCCTAGAACTTTCTTCAATAAACGGGCCATCTAATGCAAAAAATAATTTTTAAAATGGAATTATTATTTCTTAAGATTAGCGCGTACAAACATACAAATTCTTCATGTTTATCGTAGTAATAAGATTCGAAATTCGAATAAAATAAAATTCGAATTGCCACGGTTGTCTCGTAGTTGCTTTCACAATTGACATACTAAAGCAGATTAACATTTAAAATTATATAAGGAGGTGAACACGTCTGGGTAACTTTTGGTAATAATTTAGGGTCAAGCCCACTCTTTAGATTGTTAGAACTTCTAAGGGTATGCTTAATGCATTCGTTTCTAATGGAGATTTTTAATAAATTGTTAAATACGCATACATTTGGCCATTTTACTCTTCTCAGCGTTGCGTTCTTAAAATGTAAGCCAAAGAAATCTTATAGTGTCTTGTGTCTGGCCGTATGTCACGACCGTTTTTACACACATTAAACTTGTAATCAGGGATGGGCAAAAAAAAAAAGTACAAAATATTATAAATATTTCAAGTCGTGTATTTGGAATATAATATACAAAATACAGTATTTTAACAATTTTTATTTCAAATACATATTACGAAATACATTCAGAACCTTCGATTGCAATAAATTGTGTAAATGCCCCAATCTAAGAACAACTTTAACTTGCACGCTTGAGAGTATCATATTGCTTATATGTAAATTTGGAAAACGGTACAAGTATAGTCGCCGTGTGGTAGCGGCTTCAGAGAATCTACCACACCATCTCATCCCATGGGTGTCGTAAAAGTCGATAGAGGGAAAATTAAAACCAAAATAAATGAACTGCGGTTGCCAACCCGCCTGCCAAGTTTGGCAACTATGGCAAAATCCTCCCAAAACGAGAGCTACAATCTTTAGTAGCAATCGATGGGGAGGCCTATGTTCAGCAGTGGACTAGTGACAGGCTGACATGATGATGATGCTGACGACAAGTACTAGATAGCTACATCAAAAAGCTTTACAAGCGTACAATTTGACAATATCGACAACTTTTTCTATGTAAAATTGTACAATGTAGATGTACAATTGACGCTAAATGTATTCATGTGAAAATGTATTTTGAAGCCATAAATATTTGAAATACTAATTACAAAATACCTCAGCGTCAGATATTTGAAATACTATTTTGGGAACAAATTACATTTTAGGAAGTAATCCATACTAACATTATAAATGCGAAAGTAACTCTTAGTCTCTCTGTCTGTTTGTTACCTTTTCACGGATCAACCGCTGAACCGATATTTACGAAATTCGACACAGAAATAGCTTGCATCCTGGGGACGGATATAGGATGTACTTTTTATCCCGGAAAATCAGAAGGTCACCACGCGATATTTAAAAATCCTCTTTACTCGCGCCGACTACGTAGCGGGTATCAGCTAGTTGAAATATAAATACCAAATATGTGTTTGTATTTCAAATAAATAAATATCAATTACAAGTAATTCATATACTGCCCAGCCGTATTTGTGATGTATGTAAAGTCAAAGCCGTGTGGTGGCGGCTCGTTAAAAGAAAACTACCACTCCATCTCATCCAATGGATCTCGTAAAAGGCGAGTAAGGAATTAAACTGCACTGCGCACCCAACAGCGCGTGGTGGCGATGGGCTCACCACCTATAACACCAAGTGTATTATATGGTTTAGGTGAAACGTGGATTGTGGCAGTCATCTGTTTTTGCAGTGAGTGCCCAGTCTCTGACTACCCCTTATGGGATACTGTCGTGATCTTATGTATGTATGTATGTAAAGTTCAAATCTTATATTGGCATGTAAATTTGACATATTTTCCTATGTTCGATGCTCGCTGAACATATATTCGTACGGCCAACACATACTTGTTTCGGGTCTGTAAGGTGTAGTAACATTGCATCTTATGTTATAGCACCACAACTGTCTTTTGAAACAACTACCGACGACCGCGTGACCTATTATTAAGACTACCTGACTTCTACGCCGCGGGTCCTGTCTTTGAATCCCGGTCGAAACCAACGTTCGTGTGAAAACACAAATTGTTGTTTTTTGAGTCTGGTTGTGTTGTTCATGTGAAGTTTATGTCTTTACAACGCAAATCCTAGTGTGGGTACTCGGTTTTTTTTATAAAAAAAATATAATGACTTCTACATAATGATTCCTTAAATCTTACAATGTGGTGCAGTAAAACGCGTAACGAGCTCCTCAGCTGCCCAATTATTTACTGTGTCTAATTTTTTGTGATGTTCGCGACCCTGTAGCACGAGATCATATAATTTATCCAGTTTGTGAAAAAAAGACACGTAATATTTTTTATTGGATAAAGTAACGAGGTAAGTGGAACGTCTGCCCATAACAAATGTTCTGTGTGACACAGCATTTGTTATGGGCAGACGCACTCACCATCGGGTGAACGTATTGCTCGTTTCGTCACTTTAACCAATAAAAAAAACGATTGTTCATTTTGAATTTACATGATGATACGACGGATACAACTACTTAAAATTATTGTTTCCTTATTTTAGGTGAGCTACCCGAGCGGAGTGGAGGTGAAGGAAGGCAATGAGCTAACACCGACCCAAGTGAAGGACCAGCCCACTTTGTCGTGGAACGCCGAGACCGGTGCCTTCTACACCGTCGCCATGACTGGTAAAATATTAAACCCCCATCTAGCCTGACCAAATATTTCTTTAACGACTGTTCGCTATACATAAAATTCGTCGCCTTTCTTTTTGCTGGTGGTAGAATTCCTTCGACCGCGTGACCTAGTGGTCAGAGTACCTGCGTTCTAAGCCGCGGGTCCTGGGTTCGAATCCCAGCCGGAGCCAACATTTTGTGCTAAAACATAAATTGTTGGTTTTCGGGTCTGGTTGTGTTGTGATTGTCCCCGTGTTTCTGACACTGCATCCTAGCCTACCTCCGACCTTATCGCATCAGCGTTACATCGGGCGCGGGTAGGTTGGGACGAGTGAGTGCCTCTGTGTTTGCGCGTACACTTGTGCCACTATAATATCTCCTGCGTTGTTGATGGCTCTCGACAGTAGTCGGCAGTTGTCGCCGTGGTCGAAATCGGCTAGGAGAACATCATCATCATCAGGATTCCTATGCAGGAATTCGTCCAGGTAGGTACCACCACGGGGCTACTTATTCTACCATGAAGAGTAGTGTACAAACATTACTGTATTTTGGTCTGAAGGGCACTAAAGGGTAGTGTAATTATTACTGGGCATATGAGGTTTAAGAACTGATGGCATTTGTGGGACATGGGGCAGTCGTTGTGCTTACCATCAGGGAACCAACTACTAAACCAATCGCTTCAAAGGGACAATTACAAAAGGACAAAGTCCCAGAATGACAGTTTCGGTATTCTACTAAAACATTGTTTTTCAATGATCGCCATTGTAAAACGATTGAAAACCATGGTTACTTTTTTTTTAATCAGATAAAGTGATGGAACGAGCAAAACGTTCACCTAAGTGCAACATCTACCCATAACAAATGCTGTGTCAACCAGAAAATTTCTGTGTGACACGCTGTGCCCAACACCCTGAGACAAAAGTTCTTAAGTCTCATATGCCCCGTGATAGCGTAATCATCGCTCTCAGTGCCGTTCAAACCGAAACACAGTAATGTTTGCGCATTACTGCTTCACGGCAGAATAACTGGCTCCGGGGGTGGCACCTACCTAGACGGATTCCTGCATAGGAATCCTACCACCATTATTATGATTTGCATAATATACATAAAATAATTAGAACGTTTCTTTCGTATTTATAATTTACAATATATATAATACAATATATAAGGGGCACTGGTTAGATTCCTACCTAACACTGTTAAACGATGCCATTAAAAAATTAGCAGCTTTTTTTTTTATAAAAGTGACGGAATGAGCAAAGCGTTCACCTGATGGTAAGTGCAACGTCTGCCCATAACAAATGCTATGTCACCCAGAACAATGTGGCACCACAATGCGCCCGTCACCCTGAGACATCAGTTCTTAAGTCTCATATGCCCAGTGATTACGCTAGCTCACAGTGCCCTTCAAACCGCAACACAGTAATGTTTGCACACTACTGCTTCGCGGCAGAATAACTGCACGGGGGTGGTAACGCTCACCTGGGTCTCGATTCTGCCATTTTATAATAAAAACGAAGACCATACCATTGTCACTCTATTACGATTGCTGCTATTTTCCTAAGCTTGGTGGTAGGATTCCTATCCAGGAATCCGTCTAGGTAGGTACCACCCCAGGGTCAGTAAGTCTGCCGTGAAGCAGTAGTGTGCAAGCATTACTGTGTTTCGGTTTGAAGGGCACTGTGAGCTAGCGTAATCACTGGGCATTTGAGACTTAAAAACTGATGTCTCAGGCTGACGGGCGCAGTGTGGTGTCACACAGAAATATTCTGGGTGACACAGCATTTGTTGTGGGCGGACGTTGCACTTACCATCAGGTGAACGTTTTGCTCGTTTTCGTCACTTTATACAATAAAAAAAAAAACTTCGTCCCACTGTCTGTTTGTTACCTTTTCACGGCTCAACCGCTGAACCGGTCTCGGCTAAATTTCTCACAAAGATAGCTCGCATCCTGGAGTCGGATATAGGATACATTTTATCCCGGAAAATCAAAAAGTTTTCACGCGATGTTAAAAAAAAACTATTTCCACGCGGAAGAAGTCGCGGGCATCCGCTAGGTTGATATAACTTCGTCTCCTCAGACCCGGACGCGCCGTCCCGCAAAGAACCGACGTACCGCGAGTGGCACCACTGGCTGGTGGGCAACGTGCCCGGGGACAACGTGTCCGAGGGCGAAGTCCTGTCCGCATACGTCGGCTCGGGCCCGCCGCCCGGCACCGGCCTGCACCGCTACGTCTTCCTCGTGTACAAGCAGTCCGGCAAGATCACCTTCGACGGGGATCGTCTCACCAACACGTGAGTACCTCAGAAAATAGACCACCAACTTGCAGGTTTTATCCCTTCTACCATTTTTGGGCCTATGCTTTGTAAGGTTATAAGCTGCGCGAACTTGCGTGGATTTCAGTACATTTCTGTATATCTAAAAACTACAGAATAGAAAATTAAAGTCACAGTAGTATCTGGTGGTTCCTATGCTGGAATCTGTCGAGGTGGGTGCCACCTCAGGGCCAGTTATACCGGCGTGAAGTAGTAGTGTGCCAACATTACCGTGTTTCAGTCTAAAGGGCACTGTGAGCTAGTGTAATCACTGGGCATATGAGACTTCAGAAACTGATTTCTCGAAATATTTGTTCAGACATCCTCAGACATGGTTTTCTCACGATATTTTCCTTCAACGCCACTAAAAATTGCATTTCGCAATTATAGCGGTGCCGGCAGCGGGAGACGAACTGCGCATGGAATTTTTGGGTCTAGTAATCGATTCAGATTTTATCTTTCTGGATTATTCGTTTATTGTTGTAGGAAGGAATATACCACCACGGGGACAGTTATTCTGCCGTGAAGCAGTAGTGTACAAAAATTACTGTGTTTCGGTCTGATTGACCACTGATTTACCACGTGCTCGGCGGTGAAGGAAAACACCGTGGGGTAACCTGCATGTCTGCAAAATAAAAAAAAATATTTCGAAGACATGTGCAGTAGTCCGCCAAACCGCATTGGAGCAGCGTGGCGGATTCTTCCTAGCTCCAAAACCCTCTCTGAAACGAGAGGAGGCTTTTTTTTACTTTACTTTATATCATGTTTCAGCAACAACTGCGCATGGTGGCGATGGGCTCACCACCTATCACACCAAGTGCATTGTATTGTTTTGGTGAAACGTGGATTGTGGCTGTTTTTTCAGTGAGTGCCCAGTCTCTGACTACCCCTTATGGGATACAGTCTTATGTATGTATGTATGTTTCAGCTCCGGCGATGGCCGCGCCAACTTCTCGATCGCCAAATTCGCCACCAAATACAACCTCGGCAACCCCATCGCCGGCAACTTCTACCAGGCGCAATACGATGACTACGTTCCCTTGCTCTACAAGCAACTTGGCAACTAAATTGTTACATAACCCTGAATACTGAACAGCATTCGTGTGGGCAACACTAAAGACTGAATTAAGTAACTCCAAGTTACTGCAAATATTGCTACAAAATTAATTTTGTAGAGATGTTTACGAAAATCAAAAAATTACCATAAATATTGTAAAGAAATTGCATTTTTTTTTGTGTGAAATCAACTGATTTAATCGGTGGTTTGGAATTTCTTTTGTTTTACCTTAGACAATAAGAGAAGTTTGTTTTGCTTTCATAATTATACTATTCCATTATTATCATAACATCAGTTTTCTTATTTATCGAATCGTACGTGTTACAGAGTGTCAGCCATATTGCATTTATGTCCCACCGCCAGTGGCTAATAGTGGCTGTGTTATTTTTATATGGATAAGTGACGAGACGAGAAAGTCGTTCACCCGGTGGAAAACATCACGCTTGCCCATTCCAGTGCTGTGTCACCCACTTTGTAACTGCCCTGCCCACCTCACCATGGGACATCGGTGTCGTAAAAATCGAAACAGTTATATTTGCACACTATAATATAGTATATAGTATAGATTGACGTGGTAGCTCAGGGGCTAGGCGCTCGCTTTAAATTTCATGGTTCGCGAGTGACCTGGGTTCGATTCCCGATGCCGGCATCACTAAAATTGTTAATTGCAATTTTAAATGCTGATTTACCACGTGCTCGGCGCTGAACGAAAACATCGTGAGGGTTTCCTCATGCATGCATGTCTGAGAAATAAAAAATATTTCGAAGACATCTGTAGTCCGCCAACCCGCATTGGAGCAGCGTGGCGGATTCTTTCCAGCTCTAAAACCCTCTCAGAAATGAGAGGAGGCCTATGCTCTGCAGTGGGACATTTATAGGCTTTTAATAGCTTGACGTCGAGAGTAACTGGCACTGCGGTGTTTCACCCATCTAGACGGATTCCTGCACGTGAATATAACCACCGACAAGTCTATATAGTACCCATGTGGTAGGAGAAGTCGTGTCGACCATTGGGAGTTTCTACGTTACATGGCAACAAATCGCTATTGCGCGCCCTTTTAAGTAAACGCTGAACGATGCAAGTTGACACATTACAGTCTTAAAGTCCATATGCCTCTTCAAGTTTGAAGGCAATATTACCGCCAAGCTTTCCAGGCGTATTAGTGATCGCAGTAACAGACTATAATATAGTCAATATAATAGTCGTTTTGCTTCATCTGACACTCTATTATGATCTGTGGCGGTTACGACTTTACCGAATTGGTTAGCTATGATAAGAGATTACTGCCAATAGGGAAGTTCATTTAGCAGACATGGGGGGATACATAGAAAAAATCTACTTAAAATTAATCACAAGGTGACAAGGCTTACAAAAAAACGTTTTTTGGCGGTAGGTGAAGAAAAAGTTAACACATCTTTATGTTTTTCAAAATTTATTTTTAATTAATTTTTACAATATTGAGTGTTATTTGTGACAATTTTAAGTGCAACTGATGTTTAATATTTAATACTTACATTTGCACAAACTGTGTGTATGTGGTGAATTGGATCTCATTAAACATACCACCTGCCAGCACACTCACTTGAGATTTTTAATATATTAATAAGCATACACAATGTCTCAACTGGAAGATATTAAAACCGCACAGAGCAGTCTGGAGGAATGCTCCAAAAAGATGCCCGAGCTAGAAGCACAGCTACACTTTGGAGGACTTGCAAAAGACACAGTTGCTAAAGTTGCAGATGAGTTCCGGGCCTTCCAGGAACTTATGTTCTCGATGCTCGGCCTGCTTTGCAAGCAGATTAACAAGTGCTCCCATATGATTGATATCATAGAGACTAGGCACCGTCATAAGGCCTTAATCTTCTTGGGGGTTGCTGAAGCTGAGAAGGAGGACTGTAAGGCTGTAGTACTAAGCATATTCCACAAGATGAAGTTGAATGACATAACAGCATCAAGCATTGAAGTATGCCATAGGATTGGAGTGGCGAGCAAAGAGCATCATCGGCCAATCCTAGTAAAGTTTGCTAATGTCCATTCCCGATCATTGGTTTGGATGGCTAAGACTAGGCTTAAAGGCTCATCAGTATCTGTGAGAGAGTTTTTGACTAAAGCGTGCCAGGCAGTCTTTGGTAAAGCCTGGCAGCATTTTGGTATGCGGGCATGCTGGACTCAGGATGGCATAGTTGTGGTAAAAGCTGCAGATGGGTCCCGTCATAAAATGAGCAGCATGGACGAGCTGAACTCTCTCATGATTAAATATCCCAAGGCGACAGCAAATTCCTCGTCAGGGGGCAAGTTCTTCGCTGGGAGCGCAGCTTCTTCGAGTTCCAATTCTAAGCACCGAAATGATTGTGGTTTTGTGTCTTTTTTGCTTTCAATGACATCATTGAATGTTCACATTGCTTTGCAGTGTAGTGATTGTTTTTACTCTAATCTAATATGTATTTTCTCATCTTAAATGTGTCCACTTGTTGAATGTTTATTGATTTCATGAACTTTCTTTAAAAATTAAGCTTCTAGTTCTTAAGTTAACACTAAGACTTTATAGTGAGTAGAAGTTGACTATTTTTTTTCTCAATTGTTTCTTTTTTTTTTAACTTTTTTTATACAACGTTATTATTCAAGCAGTTGTTATTTAAAACAATCACTACGAGTTAATAGTATTTACTTGTATAAATTATAGTATTAAGTTTTCATGGGTTTTGGGTAACAATTTCTATTGTAACGTAACAACATACAACAGTTGTGATTTTTCATTCGTGTCAATTTGACGTTCTGATGAAATCATAGATAAAAGATTCGCTACGCTAATGAAATGGTTACGTTCAAAAACTTTCTGCAAACCGTTTTACTTTTACGTGTACTTATTTTCTAAATATGTAATTTTTATTTTGTTTTTTGTAATTTAATGTTAAGTTCTAAGGCGGTCTTGTATTCTAAAATGTAATGTGAATTACTTCGTCATGTTATACTCTAAGTTTGTATTCTTTATATTTCTGCATCTAGTTTATTGTGTGTGGGTCAGCTGGCGGGTGGTGCAGAGATATTAGTGTTGCACCAACCATCTTACATAGTTATATAGTTTGTCACATCACTTTTTTATTACTTTTAATTATATTTAAATCCTATATAATACATATATTTATTCATATATAAAATATTTACAGATATTTATTTTTGCCATGTCTTCTGATGATGATTCTTTTCTTTCTCTGCCAACGAATCTAATACATTGTCTAATGACGACAGTTTCTGCTCTGTAAACGATACGTTAGGTGATTTTGTGCAATACTTTTGTTAGCTACCAGTCTCGCACTTTGTTGAATGTGTGCCATATTAATGCACAAAGCGTACCTAGTCACTATAGTGACCTGATCGAGACTTTCTCTAACGCTGATGTTCATGCTGTCCTGATTTCAGAGAGTTGGTTCAAACCTCATCTTCTTTCTACCCTTTACCCCCTCCCTGGTTTCACTCTTATACGCAACGATCGGCTTGGCAGGAGAGGGGGCGGTGTTGCTATATACCTTCGTAGTGACTTCCCTTATAAAATTCTTGCTTCCTCCTCACTTTATTACTCCGCATCTGCAGAGTTTCTTTTTCTTGAGGTTCAAGTAAAAGAAGCTAAATCTGTCCTTGGTGTTGTCTATTGCCCTCCTTCTGTCGATTATTTCTCCAGTCTCGAGACGATTCTGGAATCTATAAGGTCGGAATACTCCACCACGTCATCATGGGCGATTTCAATACTGACCTTCTGGCTCCCTTTTCAATTCGCTCCTCGAAACTTTTGGAAATTGTCGAGTCCGTTGGCCTCCACGTCCTACCTTTACAAGCCGCTCACCACAATATTGTCGGGGGCGATACTTGGCTCGACTTAATCCTTACCTCAAATCCTACCCTAGTCTCCTCTCACGGTCAGCACCTTGCACCTGGCTTTTCCCATCACGACCTCATCTTCCTTTCTTACACCCTAAAATCTCCCAAGCCTCCGTCTAAGGTTCTGCGCATGCGTTGTTTTGGCCGCATGGATGTTGTTGAGCTGTGTAAGGACGCCGCTAAATCAAACTGGAATCTTGTGGTTGCCGCTCCTACGGTAGATGAAAAGATCTCTGCCTTTAGCGACATTATCCTCAGACTTTACGACAAACATGCTCCCGTAAAAGCAGTGAAGCTAAAACGTCCACCCGCCCCTTGGATGACGAGAGGGGTTCGCATGGCGATGAGGCGTAGGGATCGTGCTTTTCGAAAGTACAGAAAATATCGTTGTGAGGAAAGATGGGCTTCGTTTAAAGCTGCCAGGAATCGGTGTAATCAGATGATACGAAACGCCAAACGCCGACACATCTTAAGTAATATCTCTTCCTCTTCGTCTGCTGATATCTGGAAGTTTCTTGGAACCATGGGTATTGGCAAACAGCCTCGTTTTGAGTTTCCGGAGTCAATAGGTTTGGATGATATCAATAACCATTTTGTTTCTCACATTCCTTTAGATCACCAAACCAAGTGTCACACCGTTGAACACATATTGGGTTTATCTCGTCCTAATATCGACCCCTTTCACTTCACTCCAGTTGAACCTGATGAGGTCAAGAAGATTATCCTCTCCATCAAATCAAACGCTGTAGGCTGTGACAATATCAGCTGTCTTAATGATGTTTAATGATTATCAATATCCTTGACCACCTCCTCCCTGCTATCTCTCACATTATCAACTTCTCCCTGGAATTTTTCCTACAAGGTGGCGCAAGGCCTACGTTGTTCCTCTGCCGAAGAATCCAAATCCTTCGTCGCCCAGTCATTTTCGACCTATATCCATTCTTCCCTTTCTCTCCAAAGTACTTGAAGCTTGTGTGCATAAACAGCTATCTCAGTTTATTCATCGTAACAACCTATTAAATCCTTTGCAGTCTGGCTTCAGGCCTGGTTACAGCACTGTTTCCGCTCTTCTCAAAGTCATTGGTGATGTAAGGGCGGGTGTAGAGGATACTAGAGCCACTGTGTTGGTTTTGGTAGACTTTTCGAACGCCTTTAATAATATCAGTCATGACATCCTACTAACTATCCTTTCCCATTCTTTGATGATCTCACCCGACGCGCTGGATTGGTTCTCAACTTATCTTCGAGGGCGCCAGCAGTCGGTCCGTATTAATGAGTTTTCATCAAGCTGGAACAATGAAAAATGCACTGTGCTGGAATGCCAACCATCAAGGTGGTGACGATGGAATTTCGCGTTATGCCGCAATGTGCGATGGTGAAAATCAGCGGCTGGAATAATTCCGAACAATTCTTCGGAACACTCCCCATGGTAGATCTTATAAAAAATGCAAAGGGATGCAACATCTCTTCGCAAAGCCAGTGGATCAAGCCGATCAGATAGAACATGGTCGTCGACGATTCGAGCCGCTCTCCGTTGAATGCGGTCAAATGGAAGTAGCTGACACTGGGGCGCCCCCGCCCAGAGATGAGAACAATACTCCATGTGCGGCCGAACCTGCGCCTTATAGAGTTGCAAGCGTTGGGCCGGCATGAAGTACTGTCGCGCTCTACTGAGGACGCCAAGCTTTTTGGAAACCAATTTGGCCTTCCCTTCCAGGTGACCGCGAAACTGAACGTCACTCGATATGTCGACGCCAAGAATACCGATACTGGCTGAGGCAACGAGAGGAGTGCTCTCAAAATTAGGTGATACGACAAAGGGTTTCTTTTAAAACGGTAAACGCGCAAACCTGTGTCTTTTGGGGGTTGAACTGGACTAGATGTAGTCGGCCCCAATTCGAGATTTTATCTAACAAAAACTCGACTTCAGACACAAGTTTGTTCCGGTACTCGTCAACGTGTTCCCGAGAAATATTAGCACGGCCGGTGTATACGGCATCACCAGTGCTGTCATCTGCATAGCAATGAATGTTACTAATTTGCAACATATCATTGATATGCAGAAGAAACAGGGTTGGTGATAGCACACAGCCTTGTGGGACACCAGCATTCACAGATTTAGAGTACGAGCATGCACCGTCAACTACGACCTTGATGCTCCGGTCTGTGAGAAACCTGGTGACCCAATCACAAAATTTCTCGGGAAGCCCGTAAGAAGGCAGCTTCGAAAGAAGCGCTTTGTGCCAGATCCGATCAAAGGCCTTCGCTATGTCCAAGCTAACTGCCAGGGCCTCCCCCTTACTCTCGACTGCCTCCGCCCATCGATGAGTGAGGTACACTAGAAGATCACCAGCCGAGCGACCCCGACGGAAACCGTACTGGCGGTCGCTAATCAGCTGGTGCTCCTCTAAGTACCTCAAGAGCTGGCAGTTCATAATGGACTCCATAATTTTGGAGAGCAAGGAGGTGATGGCAATCGGCCTGTAGTTGGACGGATTTGAGCGGTCGCCTTTTTTAGGGATCGGGTGCTGTCTTCCATGACTTCGGGACGACGCCTAGAGAGTAGGAGTACCGGAAAAGACGCGTTAAAACCGGTGCCAACTCTGGAGCACACATCCTCAGCACAATAGGTGGGATGCCATCAGGCCCACTCGACTTGTTGATATCTAGGGAGAGTAGTGCTTTGCGCACTGAGCTTTGCCAGAACCTGATGTCGGGCATAGAGCACCCACATCGCGGGATGGTCGGCGGTGAGCTCCCCCGGTCGTCAAGAGTCGAGTTGGACGCAAAAAGAGAGCCCAGAAGATCGGCTTTCTCCTTTGCGTCATGGGCCAGTAAATCGTCCTCCCTGTGCAGAGATGGTAGTGATGGCTTACAGAAATTCTCTTGGACAGCCTTGGCGAGAGACCAGAACGCACGGGTTCCCGATATATATTTTCGGTGATGTAATTGCTGTTAGCCGTCTCGGCTTTTACAGCTTCATCGGATACTCCGGGTTCCCGAAGGAAGGCGACCTAGTCTCTCGCCAATTCTGCCAATGTGCTCCGACTTTGCTTTAGCAATTACTCTTTTGAAGGACCTGGAAGCAGAGTTGTACTTCTTTTTAAAGTCGCTGGTTTTTAAATCCCGAGACGCCGATGCATAAGCCCAGGCCTGGTAACACTCCTGCTTTTGGCGAGATGCCATTCTGCAGGTGCCACTAAACCAAGGTTGGGACCTACCGCCGACGGGTACCACAGAGGATGGAACGAAGAGTTCCATTCCCTGAAGCACCACATCGGCGACAGACCCGGCAACGAGGTTGGGATCATCCAGCGAGAAGCAAACCCGCCCCCATGAGTAGGATGCAAAGAAAGACCGCATCCCATCCCAATCCGCCGACCTATAGTGCCATACACGGCGCGAACCTGCAGATCGCGATCGCATTGGGCACATGATAGGCACTGTACTCCGGATCAGACAGTGGTCCGAAGATCCCAGAGGGGCATCGACGGAGATCACATAGCCGTCCGGATGAGAGGTCAGCAGAAGATCCAGCAGGGCAGGTGTATGATCCTCCACATCTGGTACCCGCGTCGGCGAATTAACCAGTTGTGTCAGATCATATGCCAGGGCAAAGTCACAGACAGATCTCCCCGCATGATCGGTGGTTCGCGATCCAAGCCATTCGGCGTGGTGGGCGTTGAAGTCGCCGAGTATCACGATCTCTGCGGGTGGAATCTCCTGTACCACAGAATCTGCAGCCATTTGGATGTGGTCGATGAGTCGGTCAGTTTCGGTATTACCGCTGAGGGACCTATAGAGGCACCCATAGACACGAGGGTGGTCGTCGCTGTCTATGCGTAGCCAAAGGGTGGACAGGTCCCTACCTTCAAGGCTGCCGAGGCGTTGAGAACATATATCCTCTCTGACGTACACACAAACCCCGGCCCGGGGCACAAAGGAATGTTCCAGCTTGTACCCCGGGTAGGAAAGATAAGAGGTATCCGCCGGAGAGGATATCTGCGTCTCGGTAAGAAAAAGCAAGGCCGGCTTTGCCGTCTCCAGATGGATGCTACGTTTGCCTCGAACAGTTGGGGAATAGAGCGGAACTCCCCCCCCCCCCCCCCCCCCGAATACGAGGGGCAGCCTGAGCACCCACGCTCAGGTAGCGACTGGTAGCCCGAGCGCGGGTGCCCAGAGGGGGATTCTCCAGCACCGGTGGTGCTGGTACCCCCCTGGGGTAGATTTTTTGTTTCCGATACCATGTTTTGGGGGAGGGGGTGGGTGGGCCTCCGGTTACCTGCACTCACCAGACGAAACGCAGAAGTTTGTTAAACATCTACTTCACGTCGGTATTCTGTGAGGTCGTGGTACTTCCCCGGTCGAGCCGGCCCATTCATGCAACAACAAAAGCTGATGCGTGGCTCTACCACTGATGACTGGTAGAGAATGCCTCAGGCATTAAGTCCGCCTATATACTAGAGTGTATATGAAGTTGAATAAAAAAAAAAACCGGGGTTAAAATTCGATTGGGTTTTATAATTCTCTATAAATAAAATTATAACTGGCCGATGTCTGTACATATGAGATATTTGAGAAAAATAATTTTAAGGGGTCTATAGAAGAGCAATAGAAGCCAAAACAATTATCTTTAGAATTTTTGTTTGTCTGTCTGTGTTTGTACGTACATCACGAAAAAACTACTCCACGAAATTGGATGCGGTTTTCACAGTTGTATATTGCTGGAAATCTTATTTATAAAAATATTATAAATTTCTCGACCGAAAAAGGGACAAATTTGAACCATTTGAGGGGAAAAAAAAATTTTGTTTTACCTACAAAAAGGTAAATCTAAATATTTACTTACTCAAGTGACCTAATACAAAAGTAAATATTTCAATATCACGAACAATTTAACGAATTCTCTTTAATTACTTTATTTTATGCTTTAGCTGGCATCACTGCCTACTAATTCCAGGTTTAGTAAACCTTTTAAAAAAAAAGGTTTAAAAAAAACGATTACTGGAAAGTATAAGTAATGTTACTCCTGATAAATAGCAAGAATGTATCAGCCATCTAATCAAAGAAGAAGATAAGATGTGCACTCTCGACGATTTCTTGACACAGTCGCAGACTCTTTAATAATTCATGTCAGCGATGATGATGATGATGAAGATAGTGATATAAGTATTAATGATGATTAAATATTTTAATAAAAATATGTTATCTTTACTAGTGCGTTTTTTACTGTTTGCGATGAAAAGGGACGTAATTATCACTCGCCGTAAAACCACTTTTAATGTGGAGCACCGCACTAAATAAAATGGATACATTCACTAACAAATAAAATGTAACTAGTCTGGCCATAAATACTGTTACATAAAAACTTTTCTTTTTTCAACTTTTTAATTATTTTGAATTTGGAACACGTATATTATTTTCAAAACCTCTTTTGATTTTGCGCCATTTCACATATTTTTTCGTGTTCATTATCAAATTACAATATGGAATGGGGTGTTAAAGAAAATAGAATTGCAGTGATCGCCTTGCACAAAGTGGGTATGGAGCCGTCGGTCATTTTCCAGACACTTCAAAAGCTTGGTATTAGCCGTATGTTCGTATATCGTGCTATCAACAGATACAATAACACTTCCTCTGTCGAAGACCAGAAAAGATCGAGGCGGCCGCGTGCTGTTAGAACTACAAAGGCTGTTAATGCTGTTAAAGCCAGAATTCGACAAAACCCCATTAGGAGGAAAAAAATCTTATCGCGAGAAATGAAGATTCCCGCTAGGACTCTGTCGCGTATTATGGAACAAGACCTGAAGGTCAGTGCTTATCGTCGATATACAAGACATGCCCTAAATCAATCTTTACAATTAAGGAGAGTGGATCGATCAAAACGCCTTCTGTCGCGATACGCAGGTGAAAGGCACAGAAATATCCTCTTTACCGATGAAAACATTTTCACGATTGAAGAACACTACAATAAGCAAAATTATAAAGTGTACGCTCACAGTTCTAATGAAGCTGCTCAAGTAGTCGGAAAGGCACAACGTGGTCATCATCCTACGTCAGTGATGGTTTGGTGGGGCGTGTCTTATCGAGGAGTCACAAAACTACATTTCTGTGAAAAAGGAGTGAAAACTTCAGCCAAAGTGTATCAAGATACAGTCTTGGATCATGTTGTGAAACCTCTCAGCGATACACTTTTTAAAATATACCGTGGACTTTCCAGCAGGACTCTGCACCTGGTCACAAGGCACGAACTACCCGAGCCTGGCTTGAAACCAACGTTTGGACTTTATAAGAGAGACGAGAAGACTGGCCCTCATCTAGCTCAGACCTCGACCCTTTAGATTTCAAATTATGGTCAGTTTTAGAGGTCATGGCTTGCTCTAAACGACCCGGCGACATTGAGTATCTTAAAAAATCTTTGGAGCAAGCAGTGGCGCAATTTCCCTTGGAAACAGTGCGTAAATCCATAGAGTCGTGGCCAAACAGATTAAAGGCCTGTATAAAAGCCAAAGGTGGTCATTTCGAATAGAATATTTTTTTTTTATTTTTTGCTGAGACTAATAAATATGTAGGTATAAATTTTAAAAGTATTACATTACTTCATTAAAAAAATGCATTTTAATTTGTAACAGAACTTATGGCCGGACTAGGTATGTATAGACTCAGATGTTCAGACTCGTATTGAAATTGAAAAATGTGCCCGGCCAAAAAGGTTTGTAATCTCTGACATGTCAAAAAATGATAGCTGCCAGAATTCTACGGAATTAAATTTTTTTGAACTTGAGTTTGTGTTTGAACGCGCTTATTTCAGGAAATACTAAGCTGATTTTTAAATTTACTAGCTGATGCCCGCAACTTCGTCCGCTTGGATAAAAGTTTTTTAAATATCCAGTGGGAACTATTTGATTTTCCGGGATGAAAAGTATCATATGTCCGTTTCCAGGATGCAAGCTATCTCTGTGCCAAATTTCGTCGAGATCGGTTCAGCCGTTGAGCAGTGAAAAGGTAACAAACAGACAGAGGGACAGAGAGAGTTACTTTCGCATTTATAATAGTAGTATTGATATAGGAGGGTTGTAGGCTGTAAAACTACACACGTACTAGGCGTTTAATAAAAATTTAATATCGAATCCAGTTCATCCATGTTAAATCAATCTTGTTACCGTACATTTTAAATTGCACTACGCGAGAGCAATACCCGTGTGTCCAAAAATTTTTACGGCCACTGTTAGCATAGTCAGAACCACAGAGTGTATTTTGTATATGAGAAGCCAGACTTAACCTAAAGGTTGTAGGATTCCTATGCAGGAATTCGTCTAGATACCACTAGTCTACGCACCACCGCAGCGCCATATTCTGCCGTGAAGCAGTAGTGTGCAAACATAACTGTTATTCGGTCTGAAGGGCAGTGAAATATAGTGTAATCACTGGACATATGAGACTTAGGAACTGATGTCTCAGGGTGACGGGCGTAGTGTGGTGTCACACAAAAACATTCTGGGTGACAGTTATGTTATGGACAGACGTTGGCCTTAGTTACCATCAGGTGAACGTCACTTTGCCCAATTAAAAAAAGAAATTCTAACTTTGATATTCATTTACATATATACGAGTATGTCATATTTTTAATTTTATTAAAGCCGTGATGGCTAAGGGGCCTGGCGCTCGCTTTTAAATTTCATAGTATGCGAGTGACGCGAGATTTAATAAAAATATTACGGTGCAGGTATCTATGAAATTGTCCTGCAATTTTAAGTGCTGATTTAGCACAGAACCTTCATGTCTGTGGAATAAAAATATTTCGAGGACTTGTGAAGTCTTCCAACCTACTTTTGGAGCAGCGTGCGGACTTTTACCACTTCCAAAACCCTCTCAAAAAATGAAGGTGGCCTCAGCATAGACCGTCATAGGCTGTTACTCTTTATATACGTCATAAGACGACCGCGTGACCTAGTGGCCAGAGTACCTGACTTCTACACCGCTGTTCCTAGGTTCTAATTCCAGCCGGAGCCAACATTGGTGCTAAAACACAGTTTGTTGGTTTTCGGGTCTAGTTGTGTTGTGATTGTCCCCGTGTTTCTGACACTGCATTCTAGCCTACCCCCAATGTTATCGCATCAGCGTTACGTCGGGTGCGGATAGGTTGGGACGAGTGAGTGCTTTGTGTTATCAGAGTGAGCACTGTAATATCTCCTGCGCAGTTGATAGCTCCCGACAATGTTATGTCACTGCGGTCGAAATCGGCCAGAAGAACACCATCATCAGTCATAAGCAGATTTATTTTTGATTTTTTATTGTAATTTTTAAAAAAATTAAAAATAAACTTTACGCTCATGCTTATTAAATAATTAATAACACGTTATTTTAAAAATTCGTTAAATTATTAATTTATTTCTTTTTACAAACAGAAACGAAACAATAAAATAAGAAATAATCTTTGTTTTGACAAAGTCAGAAAACAATGACGTCAGAATGTTTGAGTAAACAAAATTGAGGCATAGAATTGGTGAACCCCATCCATCAAGAGAGCTTTAACGTGATCTTCATGTTATAAAATTGAGTTTTAAACGCCCATACTCTTGTAAAGCAATGGTACGTAGTCGTCGAACTGCGCGCGGTAGAAGTTGCCCGCGACGGGCGCTCCGAGATTGTATTTCTCCGCAAACTTCTTGGTGGAGAAACTTGCACGGCCGTCGATCGATCTGTAAAACAAATATTCCGTCATATTTTATAGGCTTTTACGGATGTATTATGACATCCTTCGACACCCACCGTATGAGGGTCGACTAAGGGAAAAGAAATCTCATGACTTATGTAGAATTTACTCATTTGTTATTGTTAGAGGCAACAACACGAATTAATACCAACTTTTTTTACACAACTTGATTTGATGTAGCTATCAAAACTCATCAACATTTCCTTTTTTTTGTACGTACGTTACGCTGTTAGCTTAGTAGGTTTCAAAGATTGACCTGCGTGATTTAAAAATAGTGCCGCCATCTAGTGATACTTTTCTACAAATAGTTTCTAATACCTTCGGACAGATGGCGATAATCGACTCTAAAATATCTTTAATGATTTCTTATATTTACGCGAATACTACACATTTTAATATAACGAATTTTACCACCAGTAAAAAAAGATATTTTTTTAAATAAAACAATTTTTTACGGATTTTATCGCGTTTAATTTTCTATTATTTCTAACCCGACGTTTCGAGCGCTTTAGCCTCCCGTGACCATCGGTGCAGTAATGCAGATTAGGTAATGCTGATTTCTATGCAGGAATCTGTCTACGTAGGTAGCAGTAGCAGTAGTGTGCAAAATTTACTGTGTCTGAAGGGCAGGGAGAGCTAGTGTAATCACTGGGCATACGAGATTAAGGTCTGATACACAGAAATGACCTGGCCGACACAGCATTTGTTATGGGCAGACGTTGCTGGATACCAAACACCTGCGTAATTAACACAATGTCGTCGCCATCTAGTGATACTTTTCTACGAATAGAAATTTTTATGCGAGAAAGTGCTGATTGGAGTAGCTATGTTGGTAGTAATTGGGTCTGCGGTTATCTTTACTCAAATGAAAACTTTTGTGCATATAGTTTCTGTATATTTACATATGTGTGATATGGTTACGACCGTTTGTCTCAGTATTCTGACAATATGACACAACGCCGCGGTTCCTCTGTGTGAATCCTAAGCAGAGCATTTGTACAGAAACACTAATTGTTGGTTTTCGGGTCTGGCTGTCTTGTGATTATCCATGTGTGTACTGACACTGCATACTAGCCCACCTCCGATCTTACCACATGAGCATCAAATAGGGCATAGATTGTTATAACGAGTGAGTGCCTTCATGTTTGCGCGTAAATTTGTGGCACTATAATATCTCCTGCACAGTCGATAGCTTACTGAACGTATTTCGGATGCTGTTACCATGGTCGAATATATGGCCATGGTATTGTGCAGCGTCAAGATACGAAACAAACAAAAACAAACAATTTTGTGGTGAACAGTTTCGGCAAGTGCGTCGACCTCAGATATAGTATTCGTCTATACATAATATATACATATAGTCACGCATTTTTCCCATATAAGGGGTAGTCAGAAGCTACACATCTAGCCCACTTTTCGCCGCCGCGGGAAACGGGGCGAGAGGGGTGGCGACTCACATCGAATTTATTGGTATGAATCGAAAAAAAAAATCTGGCTCTCCGTTGCGCTTCCACGAGCAGTATAGTGACAGCATTGCATATTATAGTGTTAATCTGAACGAACAAAGCGTGTACCTTAATCGCCTTTTACGACGCCTCGGTAGAAATATATAAAGATATAAAAAGGTATGGAAACTTACTTGTTGGTCAATCTCTTCTCGTCAAAGCTAAGTTTCCCGGGTTGTTTGTACAGGATGTAGACGTATCGGTGAATGCCAGTACCCTCCGGTGGTCCCGAACCGATGTAGCCGGACAGAACTTCCCCAGCAGCAACGTTGTCGCCCGGGATGTTCGCGACCAGCCAGTGGTGCCACTCGCGGTACACTGGTTCCGGGCCATCGTAGTTGTCAGGGTCTAGAATTTTATTTCATACAAACAGTATGCATGATATGTATGCATATTATGCATGTGCTCGAAATCCTTACGAACTCCGTGCATGATTACGCAGGACTAGAGACGAAATGTGTTTCATCCGTGCCATCCGTTTAAAAAATATATTTTTTACATAAAAATGACACATACAGTCACGCCTTTTTTGCATATAAGGGGTAGGTAAAGGCTCAGGTAGCCCACTTTCCGGCCTCATGGGAACATTAAGTGACGGGTGGCGAACCACGTCGCTATTGTGCTGCGAGTCAAAAAAAATTACTTCCCATGGCGTTCCCACGACGTTGTTCTCCACGTTGTTCTTCTACACGAATAAAGTCTGTCCGTACAAAACCTTAGTCGCCCCTTACTACACCTCGGTAGGTGCTATTCTACTCTGCCGGGCATCTATCGGCTATATAAAAAAGTGCTTATGCCTACCAGTAAAGACGAGTGTAGTAAGCCTCAGGGTCCGCGTCGAACGTGACGGTTGGCTGGTCCCTCACCTGCGTCGGAGGAAGCTCGTTGCCTAACTTAGCTTCGACGCCGCTAGGGTATTTCAGCTGGAACACGTCAGTAAAATAACTGTTTTATCTCTCGCAGTGCAACGTGAAACTTGAGTAGAAAAAGAGAAGAAATCGATTCGTTGAGATCCATTAACGACTAACGCTCGATTATGCCTAGGTGAAATCAGAAAAGGATTTGGTAATTTGAGAAAATGTAACTTGATGATAGGCTGTATCGTTTTAGATCTTTGCGTGCCTGAAATTATCGCATTGGAAAACAGAAGAGGTTTTTCTGTTTAGGAATCAACAAGTTAATTTATTTCATGAAATTAATATAGTCAGTTCAGCCTATCACAAGTCCACTGCTGAACATATCCCCCAAAGATTGCCACGAAATTTTGTAGCTCTAATTTTGAGGGGATTTTGCCATAGTTGCCACGCTTGGCAAGCGGGTTGGCAATCTCTGTTTATTTATTCAGATGTTCCAGGAAGATGCTGCTGCCCATCCCCTGGTTTTCATTTTCCCTCTGCCGACTTTTACGACACCCACGGGATGAGATGGAGTGGTAGATTCTCTTAAGTTGGGTATGATTCCACTGTTATTTAGGTTTTAAAAAAAAGACATATAATACTTTAATAGACTTTGATAAATTACAGCTGATTTAATCTCCACCTGATTTATAATCGATCTTGTGACCTGAATAACATATTTAATATACATACAATGTACATTTATATTCTAAACGCCTACGAAATGAACAACGAAACCAATAAATTTAGTAAAACGTAAAAATCAATTTAGTTTGTTATATAAGATAATAATCTTGACAGATTATCGCATTATTTTCTTATATCTGACCCCGATATGATCATTGAAAGGTATATTTATCACTTCACATGTATTACGTATTGTATTATCATTTTAAGTTATTATTTAAAACAAGCTTAATCCGCAGCTCTGTTTAAATTAATTGTTTGGATAGAACACAGGTAACTCAATAAGTAATGAAGTAAATACTAAATAGAACACAGAATTACTATCCGTAAATTAAAAAAATAATTTAATCAAAATTTCAGAATCTCAAATTAATTACAACTTTATCCCATCCTTAAATAGAACGCTTTAACGAAGCAGTGCTTAAACACTTTGAATTAATTTATTTTATCTTTAAAATATAGACACTTGCTGCGTTTTTAAGTTACTATGTATTTTCCTTAGATACAGTTCTATTCTACTCTGCCGGACAACTATCCGCTATTGATTGATTAATACAAAATTTTCCAATAAGCTACATTTTATATAAATTACGTCTAAAGAAAACAACATCTCCTGTCTTTGATTTAGGTATCGAATTGTTTTTTCTAATCTACATGATATGGCAAATGAAAGATTTGTGGATAAATTTTATAAAAACGAAATAATTAGTTATTGATTTATATCTATATGATGTATAGCTTAGTAAGATAAAGTTGTATCATATGAAATAGCAAAGTAAAATTGGCTTTTCTCACAGATACAACGTAAAGATTTTCTTACATTAAAAAAGTACAACGTCTGCCCGTTACTCATACTGTGTTACTCAAAATATTTCTGTGTTATACCACATTGCGCCTGTTACCCTGAGAGGCCAGTTCTTAAGTCTCATATGCACACGGTGACACTGCAACATAATTAAGGGCCGGCGTGGCACTTACTGTGTAGGTGCGCGAACTGCTCGTCCATCGTTGCATAACTAATTAGATTACGAATGACTTCACACAGCGAAATTAATTTCCTTTAAATTGCAATAGTTACTTTCTCATAATAAATAAAAAAAACTGACGTAATTTATTGTACAAAAAAAAAAAACCCGTGTCAAAATGGGTGTTGTAAGAGTTAACAAAGTGTATAGGGTATAGGGTAAACTTAGATATCTCCTGGTGTACGATCGGTCTGCCGATATGGTCGGAACAGCAATACCGAAGAATGACAGACCCAAGAAACGCAGATCGATGGCGGACAGCTACGTTTTACTCGTAAGATTCAAGGCGACTGGCACTGCAGTATGCGCAGTGATTACACTAGCTCTCAGTGCCCTTATAACCTGTGCTCTATAGCTTTGGGAGTTCTTAACGAATTAAATTTCATTAGTAGTGATGCCAGGTTTCCCAATTTGCGCGGGACGTCCCGATTTTCAGGGCCTGATGACACTTCCCGACCCTTGATCGGGACGCCAAGCTTAAGTTTTATTTTATCCAAGTAATTTCAGTTTTATTTGTTTTGTTAATGGAAATATACCATTTAAAAAAAACTGACCGTCCAATAAAAATTCTTTCCAATAATTATTCTCTTTATCTGTCTTTTACGTTTATCTGTAGTGTTTTTTTATGAATTTCAATGACCCTTATCCTGTGTATAATACTAGTCATGCGTTTAATGTGTCACTACAAAGAAAAGACACATATATGTGTCTATTCTTCTCTGTGAAGTATATCTTTCTTTTAGTTCAGTACTTCAATCTAGTTCATTTGCTCAATTGATAATTTTGTTTCGCGTTCGGTTTTCATTCGGATATGTTACAGTTCATTCAATAATGTTATCGCTAATGAATGAGAGGAGTTGAAAGATAAAAAACTTCACGTAGTCGCACGAATGAATGAATTGTACTTAAGTGAGAAAGTTAACAGTTTTAACTATATAAAAATAGCGTTATAATGCACTTACTCGCTATAATATAATGAACGTGTTTTTAATTTACCTACATAGCTATTCAAATAAACAATATGACACAGATTTCCTTTCATACTTGATCAGGCTTAGGACTGATAATCTATATAATTAATGAAACTAAAGAGAACTATTACCGAAAAGTGGAATGTTTGTTTACATTATTAGTGTTAATACCAATGAAGGGATGAAAAGTAAAAACAAATCAAAATGCACTTTATTCCATTGATGTAAAGTTAAAGTTCATGATCTTCAACATTTTGCGTTCGAATAGCAGTTCGTTATACCCGGATGCGAAGCTTCATTGTAGCTCGTTCAAACATGTTTGTAAGTTGTACATTGCGTAATTTTTTGGAGGTTCAAACTATGTTTTCTTTGTATAACGAGTAACGTACGTCGAAAACTACAAAATATCCTTCTTGAGCAATTATTAAATCATGCCAACGTAAGAGTGAAATAGAAAACTAATTTGGTGCATCAGAGCGTGACAACTATAAGTCTCAACTTTACTTGGCTTGCTCGATTGCTCGACGTTATCATTCAAATGCGTATTGAAGTACTGAAGTACTGAAGTAGTTGATACGTAACTGAAGTAGGAGTGAGAAGGACGCGACATGACGAAGTAGTTCATTTGAAGGATTCATTCGCGAACGACACAAGGCTAAACTGAAGTAGGAGTGAGAAGGACGCGACATGACGAAGTAGTTCATTTGTAGGATTCATTCGCGAACGACACAAGTCTATAAAAAACCTAATTTACTTTTTATTAAAACATAACTATAAACTTCGTCTACAACGTATTATATGGTGTAACTTTTTGATTCAAGAACACTATATTTTAATCCCAGGTAAGTGTTTCTTTAAAATATGAACTCTTAGCATGTAACTAAATATTACTTTAATACTGTGGCTAATTAATAATCTTATTTAATTTATTATTACTTTAAATTCTAATTACGTAATAGGTGTGAAAACATTGCTGTCTTAAAATTAAATTTAAAGTGTAATCATTTCTCAATTGTCTAACAAAATGAACTTTGTATAACCATAAGAAAGGTTCCCGAAACTAGTAAGAAACGTCAAATCGACGGTATTTTTAAAATAATCCTTAATAGGTAAAATAATTAGTATTAAATTAATTAATTTACCGAAACTATTCTGTATGACACCACAGCACTGCGTCCGTCACCCTGAGATATCAGTACTTAAGTCTCATATGCCCAGTAATTACACTACCACTCAATACCCTTTAGGCCGAAATGCAGTAATGTTTGCACACTACTGCTTAATGGCATAATAACTGATCCTGCAGACAGCAACCTAGATGAATTCCTGCATACGAATTTACCACCAGTATAAAATATACCAAATCTATTTCTCTATGCTTTATATAATGTCAAATCTCGTATATTGTCTTTGCTTGTTATGCTAGTTCTTGAAATTAGCGTGTTCAACCAAAAAATATTAGTATAGATTATTACAGTATGAAGTATAACATAGTTTTCTGGTAGTCATGGTCACAGCAGTTGAAACAGGCACCAGCAAATCGCAAATTGTAGCTGAATATTATTTAAAAAAAATAATGTGTAACAAGTATGATGTTTTACTGGTGGAAGCATATGTATGCAGGAATTCCTAGGTACCACTGCAGTGGCAGTTATTCTGCCATCAAGCAGTAGTGTGAAAACATTATTGTATTTCGGTTTGAAGGGCCCTGGGCATATCAGAAGCGACTAAGGTATTGTATGGAGAGCCTTTCTTCAAGCAGATAAACACCATAATATGCTATTCAGTCACTATACTTCTCGTGGCAACGCAACAGAGAGTTGTATGTTATAATATCAAAGATTTAGTCAATTTATAACTATCAATGTAAATAATGCCAGGGAGTAGATTATTTACATCTTTGCATGGAAAAATATTTGGGACCAAGTTAACTTATCTACAATAAGTGAGGAAGCTATTATTGTTTGTATCTTGATAATACTCTTTAAGGTAAATACTGGTTTATCTATGCAATAAAATGTTGCGAAATGGAAAACAGCATTTTTATGTAATTTTAAAAGTTACATTATAATGTTTGGGGCAGACTAAAGTATGTATGTTTTTGGCTTCATCATTCTAAACGAGATCTAAAAACTTAAATGATGCACATATACTTAGGCGCATCACTTCTCGTTTCCCACAGGGGCGAAAAGTGCATGAAAAACTACATGTGTGGCCTTTTTTTTAAAAAAACGACTAATGTTGAAACTGCTATATTAGTTTATTTTACGAGTAGTTATTTTCACAGCATAATGTCTTATGGTATTTTGCTATGGGGAAATGTGACTGACCGAGGAGGTGATTTTTGTTTTGCAAAAGAGGGCCATAAGATCTGTTTATAATCTTGGCTCTAGAGTGTCTCTTAGAGATAAATTTAAAGAAATTAATATCTTAACCTTGGCCTCTCAATATGTATATGAAAATATTATGTAAGCACATAAGAATATTAATTACTTTAATAAAAAAAGTGATGTTCAAAATGTGAATACCAGGAACAAGCACAAATTAATTAGGCCAGTTACCCGACTTTACAGAATCAGTAACTTTTTCATGGGGCAATGAATACGTTTTTACAACAAAATCCCAGAAAGTGCACAAAGTCTTCCAATCAAAAAGTTCCTATTATAATATTAAGGAATACATG
Source organism: Luehdorfia chinensis (assembly GCA_019845155.1). Taxonomy (NCBI): domain Eukaryota; kingdom Metazoa; phylum Arthropoda; class Insecta; order Lepidoptera; family Papilionidae; genus Luehdorfia; species Luehdorfia chinensis. The sequence continues at coordinate 17,807 of JAHVAK010000207.1, read as the reverse complement.
GACGATGATAACCCCTGGGAGTGAGGTGATCGCTGCCAAGCTATTTCTACATCTTTATAAAACTGCTGTAATTGTATATTTAAAATGACTGGAAAAAAAAATCCCACTGGGTTTCTTACTAGTTCTGCCCAGGACAGAGGCATTTCTTTGCGAACCAGTGTAGCTAAATAAAATGACGTTCAATGAGTATTATGTAAATGATCTATATTGAATAAAAAATGTTCTATTCTATTTTGCCTACCCCTTACATGGGAAATCGTGACGTTAGTGATATTCGTTTATTTAAACTTTCGGCCTTCATACCATTCGGATATTATACCCTTAACATCAAGGTCAGATAAGGCAACACCAGCAGAGTATTGGTTATATTCATAAAAACTTGTAATGGATTTATAACACTGCATTAAAGTTAATTAGGCCTACTAAACGTATTATAAAATTCCGCTATGGGATACTTCATATGTGGCGTTCGCGTGGATATAGGTTTTTTTAAATATCCAGGATGAACTATTTGGTTTTCCGGGATAAAAAGTATCCGTTTTCCGATTCTCTCAAGCCGAATATAACGTGTATATGATGAATAAAACTAAAATTTACGGATTTTATCGACAGGGTGGTGGCGGCCTAAGAGAATCTACCATCCCATCTCATCCAGTGAGTGTCGTAAAGTCGACAGAGGGAAATGAAAACCAGGAGATGGGCAGTGGGGCCGTCTTCCTGGAATATCTGAACAAATAAACTGCGGTTGCCAACCCAAGCCAAGGTTTATAAAAATATGACGTTTACACACGTGCAAGGTTATACCAGAGTCGGAGAAACTGATAGGGATGGAGCTATATCGATAAACGTAACACGATAACAGATATTTTTTCACAAAATGTAAGAAACTAAACTACTGCCGGATACTGTTGTACAAATTTATTGACTAATATTATATTGCATTACAAGATGTTACACGTATTAATTCTTGATTGATAATGCCAACTTCTTTAAATTTTTCGAAGCCGTTGTAAAATAAGTAGGTATAGGTGTAGGTAGTTAGGTACTCGCGGTGGGCCATTGAGTGTTCCCACCTTGAAAAAATATATTTGAATGTTTTTGTTGTATTTGTCTTTGTTCAAAATATAATAAATATATGCGATCGATATCATTACTTATTTGGTGACAACACTACAACTATCAAACTAGAACTGTCATCGAGAAAATAAAGAAATGGAAATATTATAGCTATTATTAATCTAAAGTCTTTATTACCATGAAATAGTCAAGATTATTTGTCATGGTAGCATAGGGGTTAAGCACTCGCCTTAAATTCCATAGTATACTGGTTTGATCTTTGATGGTGACAGCATGAATTATTTACCGCACCTATTCCTGACCTTTTCCCGTACGTACCTAATGCGATTTGCTGTCCCGTTCTACTATGTTAAAATGATGGCCGCTTGAACGGCACATTTGCAAGGGACGCGCGCAAATTTCTTTTAATTGCTTTAAGACTATACATTGTGGTTGTTGTGGAGTGTCGCCCTGTTAGACAAACTAAAACTACAGTGAGTGGAAGCAGCTTCTAAGGGCTAAAGGGAAGAGAATCAGTCGCGATAACCACCGCTGCGCCACTACTAAAAGTCAAGATGGCTCGCTTTTCGTTACCCAATTACACGACTACAAAATTGTATTTGCAAGGAAACTACAGTAATACTTTGTAATGATAACATTTAACAAAAGTTTTATTTTTACCATATTAAGATAAATGAGAAATACTATGGTAACTATGGCAAAATCCCTTCCAAAACAAGAGCAACTAACTTTTGGGGAGGCCTATGTTCAGCAGTGTCCTACTGATAAGCTGAAATTATGATGTTGATGATTTAGTTTGTTAAGTATGTGAAAATATACTTTATTTCTTCTGTGTCTCTGTGTTAAATAAATTAAATAAAATATTGAAGTTAATTAATATTGCGCTTGCACAGTAGATAATAAACAAAAAAAAATCCTTATTTTATTTTTCTTTGAACGTACCTAGCAGAATGTTTGTTACTTAGTACGAGACCTTGAAATATGAAATTACATTACATTACATCGTAATCGTAACACTGTATACGTTTATTAAAGGGAAGTAGACATATGAAGGTCAAAGTGTTACACCCCGTTAATGTTGACTTGACAGTATCTTAATGACCGTGGAACGTTATTTCTAAATCAGATGGGCTAAAAATATGTCTCTCTAAACTTCATAATCTTTACATTATATAACTTATTTACTGCTTTCCTGTGCAGGAATCCGTCTAGCACTGGTACCTAGCACCTAGACGAGACGACTCTCAAATGTTCACCTGATGGTACGTTGCACTTATACCCACAAATGCTGTGTCCCCCAGAGCGTTTTAATATGGCGTCACACTGCGCCCGTCCCCCTGAGACACGAGTTCTTAAGACCCGATTCCACCGAACGCTTTGGAAACCAAGTTTAATAAAACCACGTTTTACTGAACTGAGTTCAAATGTATCATTTGGTCTCGGTTTTCGTCTAACCGATTTCACCGGCTCCATTTTGATCGCGTTCAGAAAAACGAAGTTTTCATGAAATATCGTCACAATCTAAAACAAAAAGACGATTTATTTCGTATTTTGCGACATCAAACAGCCTGTTTTTATGCATAGGTTACATAGGTATGCAAAAAATTAATAATACGAATTAAAAATAATTTTTATGTTTACTTAGTTGTGCAATTGACAATGACAGCTCTCTAAACGCGTAAGAGCTGTACGTCGATCAGAATTTTAACCGTGTTTAGCATTGACTGCGTTCATTTGATGTTGATGAAATGCATTAAACTCAGTTAAACGCTTAAACTTCGTTTTTCTTGAACTGATCGCGTTTAGTTTCAACGGTGAAGTCCGCCCTTAGTCTCATATGCTGTGAATCACACTAGCTATCAGTGCCCCCTAGACCGAAACGCAGTAAATTTTGCATACTACTGCTTCACGGCAGAATAACTGGCCCTGCGATGCCTACTTAGACGTACTCCAAGTAAAGTGTAGTTTAATGAGTACTGAATAGATGTTATCATCGGAAAATTTAGTTGAGTTGAATTCAGAAAGAAATGGAAGCATGATAATAGCGTGAGTCTATTGCGTGTATTTTATTCGTAGTAAATTAACGAGCAAACGTTCTTTAGAACGCTGCTTTAGCAGCGTACCTGTAAAAAGGCCTTCAGCAGATGACTGACAGTCTATAGAATTTTCTATTCACGCAAATAGTATGTAGTTAGAGAAGTCGAATTTTTGATCTTAGTGTGCGTTAAACCATACAGTATGTTAGCAAAGCGCAAGTCGTGATCTCAAGGCCTTAAGGTGCTTAGAAAAATTAAATGCACTAAAATCGAGCAAATATCAATCTTATCTCAACGACATTGATACGATGACATGGTAACACACCACAGTATGATTTATAAAAACAAACGAGAAGAAGAGCGTTTAGGCAGATGGCGCTGTGCGCGAACTGCCTCTTTACAAACCAGTCTTGCATACTGCATAGATCTTACTTAGTTTCTATTCGTCGTTCGAACTTGTCAGTATACTAGTATTGTTGTCTGGTTGGAACGTACATCACTCAACATGGGGTTAATTTTAAGATATGTAATTGTTTTTTTATTGTCAGACAACACTATGCTAAATTTTAGGGTACTTGCTAGAGGGATGGCTACCGTCGCAAAGTCTTTCGCTGAACACGCCGTGGTTCCGGACGTCGTTGCTGTGGCTCCCACGGCCCTACTGAAGGTTAGTGAATTTGTGATTTATTTTAATTATATCTTTTATTTCTAGCGCACTTGAAATTAAACAAGAGAAAAAGTGATTTTATGCCATCGTTTTAGCTTAATTAAAATTGTACACAAAATATCTTTTAGCACATTTGCCACTTCTCCATAATAAAAAGTTGCAGTTTATTTCAATTTGTCCACGACCGCATAGCCATATATAACTTTCAATAGAACGGTATAAGAATTAACTCTAGTCTATGATTTACAATAGGTGTATTCACCACTATCGAAGAATTCTAGAAAGATATAATAGAAAAAATGAGTTCTTTTTTAGAATAAATGAACTGCGGTTGCCAACCCGCCTGCCAAGTTTGGCAACTATTGCAAAATCTTCCCAAAACGAGAGCTACAATCTTTAGTAGCAATCGATGGGGAGGCCTATGTTCAGCAGTGGACTAGTGACAGGCTGACATGATGATGATGCTGACGACAAGTACTAGATAGCTACATCAAAAAGCTTTAGGTACAAGCAATTTTGTCAAATTGTACATTTGACAAAGTCGACAACTTTTTCTATGTAAAATTGTACAATGTAGATGTACAATTGACGCTAAATGTATTCATGTGAAAATGTATTTTGAAGCCATAAATATTTGAAATACTAATAACAAAATACCTCAGCGTCAGGTATTTGAAATACTATTTTAGGAACAAATTACATTTTAGGAAGTAATCCATACTAATATTACAAATGCGAATGTAACTCTCCGATATTTAGATATTTACGAAATTCGACACAGAAATAGCTTGCATCCTGGGGACGGATATAGGATGTACTTTATGTCCCGGAAAATCACCACGCGATATTTAAAAATCCTCTTTACTCGCGGCGACTACGTCGCGGGTATCAGCTAGTTGAAATATAAATACCAATCATGTGTTTGTATTTCAAATAAATAAATATCAATTACAAGTAATTCATATACTGGCCAGCCGTATTTGTGATGTATGTAAAGTTCAAATCTTACATTGGCTTGTAAATTTGACATATTTTCCTATGTTCGATGCTCGCTGAACATATATTCGTACGGCCAACACATACTTGTTTCGGGTCTGTAAGGTGTAGTAACATTGCATCTTATGTTATAGCACCACAACTGTCTTTTGAAACAACTACCGACGACCGCGTGGCCTATTATTAAGACTACCTGACTTCTACGCCGCGGGTCCTGTGTTTGAATCCCGGTCGAAACCAACGTTCGTGTGAAAACACAAATTGTTGGTTTTTGAGTCTGGTTGTGTTGTTCATGTGAAGTGTATGTCTGTACAACGCAAATGCTAGTGTGGGTAATCGGTTTTTTTTTTATAAAAAAATATAATGACTACTACATAATGATTCCTTAAATCTTACAATGTCGTGCAGTAAAACGCGTAACGAGCTCCTCAGCTGCCCAATTATTTACTGTGTCTAATTTATTGTGATGTTCGCGACCCTGTAGCACGAGATCATATAATTTATCCAGTTTGTGAAAAAAAGACACGTAATATTTTTTTTATTGGATAAAGTAACGAGACGAGCAAAACGTTCAACTAATGGTAAGTGCAACGTCTGCCCATAACAAATATCCTGGGTGACACAGCATTTGTTATGGGCAGACGCACTCACCATCAGGTGGACGTATTGCTCGTTTCGTAACTTTAACCAATAAAAAAAAGATTGTTTATTTTGAATTTACATGATGATACGACGGATACAACTACTTAAAATTATTGTTTCCTTATTTTAGGTGAGCTACCCAAGCGGAGTAGAGGTGAAGGAAGGCAATGAGCTAACACCGACCCAAGTAAAGGACCAGCCCACTTTGTCGTGGGACGCCGAGACCGGTGCCTTCTACACCGTCGCCATGACTGGTAAAATAATAAACCCCCATCTAGCCTGCCCAAATATTTGTTAAACGACTGTTCGCTGTACATGAAAGTCGTCGCCTTTCTTTTTACTGGTGGTAGGATTCCTATGCAGGAATTCGTCCAGGTGGGTACCACCACGGCGCTACTTATTCTACCATGAAGCGTAGTGTAAAAACATTACTGTATTTTGGTCTGAAGGGCACTAAGGGGTAGTGTAATTATTACTGGGCATATGAGGTTTCAGAACTGATAGCATTTGTGGGACATGGGGCAGTCGTTGTACTTACCATCAAGGAACCAACTACTAAACCAATCGCTTCAAAATGACAATGACACCGTCGCAGAATGACAGTTTCGGTATTCTACTAACACATCGTTTTTCAATGATCGCCATTGTAAAACGATTGAAAACCATGGTTACTTTTTTTTTAATCAGATAAAGTGATGAAACGAGCAAAACGTTCACCTAAGTGCAACGTCTACACATGACAAATGCTGTGTCAACCAGAAAATTTCTGTGTGACACACTGTGCCCAACACCCTGAGACAAAAGTTCTTAAGTCTCATATGCCCCGTGATAGCGTAATCATCGCTCTCAGTGCCGTTCAAACCGAAACACAGTAATGTTTGCGCATTACTGCTTCACGGCAGAATAACTGGCCCCGGGGGTGGCACCTACCTAGACGGATTCCTGCATAGGAATCCTACCACCATTATTATGATTTGCATAATATACATAAAATAATTAGAACGTTTCTTTCGTATTTATAATTTACAATATATATAATACAATATATAAGGGGCACTGGTTAGATTCCTACCTAACACTGTTAAACGATGCCATTAAAAAATTCGCAGCTTTTTTTTTATAAAAGTGACGGAATGAGCAAAGCGTTCACCCGATGGTAAGTGCAACGTCTGCCCATAACAAATGCTATGTCACCCAGAACAATGTGGCACCACAATGCGCCCGTCACCCTGAGACATCAGTTCTTAAGTCTCATATGCCCAGTGATTACGCTAGCTCACAGTGCTCTTCAAACCGCAACACAGTAATGTTTGTTGATAGGAGTCCTACCACCATTATTATGATTTGCATAATATACATAAAATAATTAGAACGTTTCTTTCGTATTTATAATTTACAATTTTAAGGGGCACTGGTTAGATTCCTACCTAACACTGTTAAACGATGCCATTAAAAAATTAGCAGCTTAGGAAAATAGCAGCAATCGTAATAGAGTGACAATGGTATGTCTTCGTTTTTACGATACATACATACATAAGATCACGACTGTATCCCATAAGGGGTAGTCAGAGACTGGGCACTCACTGCAAAAACAGATGACTGCCACAATCCACGTTTCACCAAAACAATATAATGCACTTGGTGTGATAGGTGGTGAGCCCATCGGCACCATGCGCTGTTGGGTGCACAGTTTTTATTATAAAATAGCAGAATTGAGACCCAGGTGAACGTTATGACCGTTTTTTCTACTTACGACACCGGGATAATGGGAATGTGATGGGAACCAACCACCGCGGTACTGCAAAAAGCGGTGATAGCGGCGTATCCATACTGATATTATAAATGCGAAAGAAACTTACTAAAGAAACTACTAAAGAAAGTTACTGGTGGTAGGATTCCTATGCAGGAATCCGTCTAGGTAAATACCACCTCAGGGCCAGTTATTCTGCCGTGAAGCAGTAGTGTGCAAGTATTACTGTTTCGGTTTGAAGGGCACTGTGAGCTAGCGTAATCACTGGGCATTTGAGACTTAAGAACTGATGTCTCAGGGTAACGGGCGCAGTATGGTGTCACACAGAAATATTCTGGGTGACACAGCATTTGTTGTGGGCGGACGTTGCACTTACCATCAGGTGAACGTTTTGCTCGTTTAGTCACTTTATAGAATAAAAAAAAAACTCTGTCCCACTGTCTGTTTGTTACCTTTTCACGGCTCAACCGCTGAACCGATCTCGGCTAAATTTCTCACAAAGATAACTTGCATCTTGGAGACGGATATTGGATACATTATATCCCGGAAAATCAAATAGTTTTCACGCGATGTTTAAAAAAAAAAACAATTTCCACGCGGAAGAAGTCGCGGGCATCCGCTAGTTTGATATAAATTCGTCTCCTCAGACCCGGACGCGCCGTCCCGCAAAGAACCGAAGTACCGCGAGTGGCACCACTGGCTGGTGGGCAACGTGCCCGGGGACAACGTGTCCGGGGGCGAAGTCCTGTCCGCGTACGAAGGCTCGGGCCCGCCGCCCGGCACCGGCCTGCACCGCTACGTGTTCCTCGTGTACAAGCAGTCCGGCAAGATCACCTTCGACGAGGATCGTCTCACCAACACGTGAGTATCTTAAAAAATGGACCACCAACTTGCAGGTTTTATCCCTTCTACCATTTTTGGGCCTATGTTTTGTATAGTTACAAGCTGCACGAACTTGCGTGGATTTCAGTACTTCTGTATATCTAAAAACTACAGAATAAAGTCACAGTAGTATCTGGTGGTTCCTATGCAGGAATCCGTCTAGGTGGGTGCCACCTCAGGGCCAGTTATTCCGGCGTGAAGTAGTAGTGTGCCAACTTTACCGTGTTTCAGTCCAAAGGGCACTGTGAGCTAGTGTAATCACTGGGCATATGAGACTTAAGAAACTGATTTCTCGAAATATTTGTTATTCCTCAGACATCCTCAGACATGGTTTTCTCACGATATTTTCCTTCAACGCCACTAAAAATTGCATTTCGCAATTATAGCGGTGCCGGCAGCGGGAGACGAACTGCGCATGGAATTTTTGGGTCTAGTAATCGATTCAGATTTTATCTTTCTGGATTATTCGTTCATTATGCTACTTTGGTGTAGGAAGGAATATACCACTACGGGGACAGTTATTCTGCCGTGAAGCAGTAGTGAGCAAACATTACTGTGTTTAGGTCTGAAGGGCACTGTGAGCTAGTGTTATTACTAGGCATATGAGACATAAGAACTGATGTCTCATGAGGACCGGCACAGTGTGGTGCCACACACTGTAATGAAATGTAGTATGTGACACAGCGTTTGTTAGGGGCAGACGTTGCATTTACAATCAGTTGTAGTACGCTGCAGGCGACAGACTGATGGCGAAACCCATTTGAATGTTAGGTCGTTAAAGGAAGCAGCATCACTAGTAGGAAGGTACCGACTCTGCACTGACCAGCTTTTTCTGACGCTATCTACCTATGTATGTCCGTCAATCTACTTTAAAATCTGAAGAATAACATTTATTTATTATATCATGTTTTTAGAGCCGTGGTAGCTCAGGGGCTAGGCGCTTGCTTTAAATTTCATAGTACGCGAGTGACCTGCGGTTATATTCCCGGTGCCGGCACCACTAAAATTGTTAATTGCAATTTTAAGTGCTAATTAACCACATGCTCGGCGGTGAAGGAAAACATCGTGTGGAAACCAGCATGTCTGAGAAATAAAAAAAACATTTCGAAGTCACGTGCAGTCCGCCAAACCGCATTGGAGCAGCGTGGCGGATTCTTCCTAGCTCCAAAACCCTCTCTGAAACGAGAGGAGGCTTTTTTTTTTACTTTACTTTATATCATGTTTTACCAACAACACCGCATGTAGCGATGGGCTCACCACCTATCACACCAAGTGCATTATATTATTTTGGTGAAACATAGAATGTGGCAGTCATCTGTTTTTTCAGTGAGTGCCCAGTCTGTGACTACCCCTTATGGGATACAGTCGTGATCTTATGTATGTATGTATGTTTCAGCTCCGGCGACGTCCGCGCCAACTTCTCGATCGCCAAATTCGCCACCAAATACAACCTCGGCAACCCCATCGCCGGCAACTTCTTCCAGGCGCAATACGATGACTACGTTCCCTTGCTCTACAAGCAACTTGGCAACTAAATTGTTACATAACCCTGAATACTGAACAGCATTCGTGTGGGCAACACTAAAGACTGAATTTAGTAACTTCAAGTTACTGCAAATATTGCTACAAAATTAATTTTGTAGAGATGTTTACGAAAATCAATGTGATATATATATTCAGGGTTACCATAAATATTGTAAAGAAATTGCAGTTTTTTTGTGTGAAATCAACTGATTTAATCGGTGGTTTTGCTTTCATAATTATACTATTCCATTATAACATAAGTTGTTTTATTTATCGAATCGTACGTGTTACGGCGTGTCAGCCATATTGAATTTATGTCCCACCGCCAGTGTCCTAATAGTGGCTGTGTTGTTTTTATATGGATAAGTGACGAGACGAGAAAGTCGTTCACCCGGTGGAAAACATCACGCTTGCCCATTCCAGTGCTGTGTCACCCACTTTGTAACTGCCCTGCCCACCTCACCATGGGACATCGGTGTCGTAAAAATCGAAACAGTTATGTTTGCACACTATAATATAGTATATAGTATAGCTTGACGTGGTAGCTCAGGGGCTAGGCGCTCGCTTTAAATTTCATGGTTCGCGAGTGACCTGGGTACGATTCCCGGTGCCGGCATCACTAAAATTGTTAATTGCAATTTTAAATGCTGATTTACCACGTGCTCGGCGCTGAGGGAAAACATCGTGAGGGTTTCCTCATGCATGCATGTCTGAGAAATAAAAAATATTTCGAAGACATGTGTAGTCCGCCAACCCGCATTGGAGCAGCGTGGCGGATTCTTCCCAGCTCTAAAACCCTCTCAGAAATGAGAGGAGGCCTACGCTCTGCAGTGGGACATTTATAGGCTTTTAATAGCTTGACGTCGAGAGTAACTGGCACTGCGGTGTTTCACCCATCTAGACGGATTCCTGCATGTGAATCTAACCACCGACAAATCTATACAGTACCCATGTGGCAGGACCTAAAGAAGTGTCGACCATTGGGAGTTTCTGCGTTACATGGCAACAAATCGCTATTGCCTGCGCCCTTTTAAGTAAACGCTGAAGGATGCAAGTTGACACATTACAGTCGTTAAAGTCCACTGCCATATGCCTCTTCAGGTTTGAAGGCAATATTACCGCCAAGCTTACCAGGCGTATTAGTGATCGCAGTAACAGAATATAATATAGTCAATATAATAGTCGTGTTGCTACGCTGACACTCTATTATGATCTGTGGCGGTTACGACTTTACTGAATTGGTTAGCTATGATAAGAGATTACTGCCAATAGGAAAGTTCATTTAGCAGACATGGGGGGATACGTAGAAAAAATCTACTTAAAATTAATCACAATGAGACAAGGCTTATAAAAAAACCGGGGTTAAAAATTCGATTGGGTTTTATAATTCTCTATAAATAAAATTATAACTGGCCGATGTCTGTACATATGAGATATTTGAGAAAAATTAATATGAGGGGTCTATAGAAGAACAATAGAAGCCAAAACAATTATCTTTAGAATTTTTGTTTGTCTGTCTGTATGTTTGTACGTACGAGTACATCACGAAAAAACTACTCCACGAAATTGGATGCGGTTTTCACAGTTGTATATTGCTGGAAGTCTTATTTATAATGCTATTTCTCATTCCGTAGAATTCTGACATTTAATAAGTGTTGCTACTCAAAAAGTTCTCCACCGAAAAAGGGACAAATTTGAACCATTTGAGGGAAAAAAAATTTTTGTTTTACCTACAAAAAGGTAAATCTAAATATTTACTTACTCAAGTGACCTAATACAAAAGTAACAAATATTTCAATATCACGTTAAATTGTTCACGAATTAACTTTAATTACTTTATTTTAGGCTTTAGCTGGCGTCACTGCCTACTAATTCCAGGTTTAGTAAACCTTTTTAAAAAAAAACGTTTAAAAAAAACGATTACTGGAAAGTATAAGTAATATTACTCCTGATAAATGGCAAGAATGTGTCAGCCATACAATCAAAGAAGAAGATAAGATGTGCACTCTCGACGATTTGATTGACACAGTCGCAGACTCTTTAATAATTCATGTCAGCGATGATGATGATGATGAAGATAGTGATATAAGTATTAATGATGATTAAATATTTTAATAAAAATACACTCAGCGTCACAAAAATCGCACCTCTCTGAGTTTGCGCGAAAAATGGCTGTAATGGCTAGAAACGAATTATATTTATATAAATATTGGTATGTTTGAAATGGGTATTTGAATAGCTTTACATTATTAATAAAAAAATCATGAAATCATTAAAACATTTATCATTATAGAGCGTCAAAAATAAACACTGTCAAATGCTCGTTAGTAAGGACGCTAGTTACACCACCTAAAAAGGGTATAAAAGGGTCGATCTGGATGAAATATGGGCCAGTCGTAATTTAGACTTTGCAGTGAATACACGTGAACAAGTAACCCAAGTAAGAACAAGTAAAGATGGACACCAGCTCTGAAGAAGCCGCTCAAGTGATTGCAGTCGGGGATGCGGCAGTGTGACGTTGCTCGACAGATGAACCTGTCCCGTTTTTCAGTTCGACGGGTGTTCCAACGTTTTCAGCAGACTGGTGGTTATGTTAGAAAACCGGGATCTGGACGAAAACGGTGCACATCAGAAAGAGATGACCGTTTCATCGTTACGACATCTTTACGAAACCGTTTTACAAATGCTGTTGAGTTGCAACAACAGCTTCGATCAACTCGGAGAACATCTGTGAGTGTTTCTACGATAAGAAGAAGGTTACACGAAAAGAGTTTAACAGCCCATAGACCTGCTAAAGGTCCAAAACTTACTGCACAGCATCGCAGAAATCGCCTAGAGTTTGCTCGCAATCATTGCGAGTGGACTCTAGAACAGTGGCGGACCGTACTCTTTTCTGATGAGACGAGGGTCTGTCTCTTCTGCAATGACAGACGTAGAAGGGTCTACAGAAGACAGGGGGAGAGGTTCACACAACCCTGCTTCGAAGAAACCGTCGAATACGGGGGTGGCTCGTGTATGTTTTGGGGCGGCATTTCCGTCGACGGGGAAACGGAACTTGTGTGCGTTTCCCGGACTCGGGGTGGCCGTGGGCAAGGGTCATTAAATGCTGGTCGGTACATTACTGAAATCCTGGAGGAACATGTGGTCCCGTATGCTGGTTATGTCGGTGATGGATTCATGTTAATGCATGATAATGCTCGTTGCCACACCGCGGCTATTGTACGGGATTATTTACAGGAGGTCGATATCCCTGTTATGCATCGGCCAGCACGAAGTCCAGACCTTAACCCAATAGAACATCTCTGGGATGACCTAAAACGGCGCGTGCGAGCTCGAGATCCAGCTCCAGCCACTCTTCAAGAGCTCCAAGATGCGGTACTTGAAGGCTGGGAACAAATACCCCAAGAGGCTGTTGCGATCCTTGTAAGGTCCATGAAAGATCGCATGGAAGCCGTTATCAAGGCAAGGGTACCCTAGGTTTTAAGAACTTTTTTTGTATTTATTAAGTTTTTTTTTAAATTATTAATTTACAAATTTGTACATACCCTGTCTTTTTCTTTAATTTCTCTTTCGTCTCGTTATAAAAGTAAAATTCAATTAAAATTCCTGAAAGCTAATGAAATTACCTTTCGAATGATACCCTCAAACCACAACATTGCCATTGGCCTGTTGTGTTAAAATAGTATTTAAATTATTTTTTTCGGATGTGCGATTTTTTTGACGCCGAGTGTATGTTATCTTTACTAGTGCGTTTTTTACTGTTTGCGATGAAAAGGGACGTAATTGTCACTCGCCGTAAAACCACTTTTAATGTGGAGCACCGCACTTAATAAAATGGATACATTCACTAACAAATAAAATGTAACTAGTCTGGCCATAAATACTGTTACATAAAAACTTTTCTTTTTTCAACTTTTTAATTATTTTGAATTTGGAACACGTATATTATTTTCAAAACCTCTTTTGATTTTGCGCCATTTCACATATTTTTTCGTGTTCATTATCAAATTACAATATGGAATGGGGTGTTAAAGAAAATAGAATTGCAGTGATCGCCTTGCACAAAGTGGGTATGGAGCCGTCGGTCATATTCCAGACAATTCAAAAGCTTGGATATTAGCCGTATGTTCGTATATCGTGCTATCAACAGATACAATAACACTTCCTCTGTCGAAGACCAGAAAAGATCGGGGCGGCCGCGTGCTGTTAGAACTACAAAGGCTGTTAATGCTGTTAAAGCCAGAATTCGTCAAAACCCCATTAGGAGGAAAAAAATCTTATCGCGAGAAATGAAGATTCCCGCTAGGACTCTGTCGCGTATTATGGAACAAGACCTGAAGGTCAGTGCTTATCGTCGATATACAAGACATGCCCTAAATCAATCTTTACAATTAAGGAGAGTGGATCGATCAAAACGCCTTCTGTCGCGATACGCAGGTGAAAGGCACAGAAATATCCTCTTTACCGATGAAAACATTTTCACGATTGAAGAACACTACAATAAGCAAAATGATAAAGTGTACGCTCACAGTTCTAATGAAGCTGCTCAAGTAGTCGGAAAGGCACAACGTGGTCATCATCCTGCGTCAGTGATGGTTTGGTGGGGCGTGTCTTATCAAGGAGTCACAAAACTACATTTCTGTGAAAAAGGAGTGAAAACTTCAGCCAAAGTGTATCAAGATACAGTCTTGGATCATGTTGTGAAACCTCTCAGCGATACACTTTTTAAAATATACCGTGGACTTTCCAGCAGGACTCTGCACCTGGTCACAAGGCACGAACTACCCGAGCCTGGCTTGAAACCAACGTTTGGACTTTATAAGAGAGACGAGAAGACTGGCCCTCATCTAGCTCAGACCTCGACACTTTAGATTTCAAATTATGGTCAGTTTTAGAGGTCATGGCTTGCTCTAAACGACCCGGCGACATTGAGTATCTTAAAAAATCTTTGGAGCAAGCAGTGGCGCAATTTCCCTTGGAAACAGTGCGTAAATCCATAGAGCCGTGGCCAAACAGATTAAAGGCCTGTATAAAAGCCAAAGGTGGTCATTTCGAATAGAATATTTTTTTTTTTTTTTTGCTGAGACTAATAAATATGTAGGTAATCCGCAGCTCTGTTTAAATAAATTGTTTGGATAGAACACAGGTAACTCAATAGGTATATCAGGTAATGAAGTAAATACTAAATAGAACACAGGATTACTATCCGTAATTTAAAAAAATATTTTAATCAAAATTTCAGAATCTCAAATTAATTACAAATTTATCCCATCCTTAAATAGAACGCTTTAACGAAGCAGTGCTTAAACACTTTAAATTAATTTATTTTATCTTTAAAATATAGACACTTGCTGCGTTTTTAAGTTACTATGTATTTTCCTTAGATACAGTTCTATTCTACTCCGCCGGACAACTATCCGCTATTAATTGATTAGTACAAAATTTGCCAATAAGCTACATTTTATATAAATTACGTCTAAAGAAAACAACATCTCCTGTCATTGATTTAGGTATCGAATTGTTTTTTCTAATCTACATGATATGGCAAATGAAAGATTTGTGGATTAATTTTATAAAAACGAAATAATTAGTGATTGATTTATAATGTGTATAGCTTAGTAAGATAAAGTTGTATCATGTGAAATAGCAAAGTAAAATTGGCTTTTCTCACAGATACAACGTAAAGATATTCTTACATTAAAAAAGTGCAACGTCTGCCCATTACTCATACTGTGTTACTCAAAATATTTCTGTGTTATACCACATTGCGCCTGTTACCCTGACAGGCCAGTTCTTAAGTCTCATATGCACACGGTGACACCGCAACATAATTAAGGGCCGGCGTGACACTTACTGTGTAGGTGCGCGAACTGCTCGTCTATCGTTGCATAACTAATTAGATTACGAATGACTTCACACAGCGAAATTAATTTCCTTTAAATTGCAAGTTACTTTCTCATAAAAAAAAAACTGACGTAATTTATTGTACAAAAAAAAATGGGTGTTGTAAGAGTTAACAAAGTGTATAGGGTATAGGGTAAACTTAGATATATCCTGGTGTATGATCGGTCTGCCGATATGGTCGGAACAGCAATACCGAAGAATGACAGACCCAAGAAACGCAGATCGATGGCGGACAGCTACGTTTTACTCGTAAGATTCAAGGCGACTGGCACTGCAGTATGCGCAGTGATTACACTAGCTCTCAGTGCCCTTATAACCTGTGCTCTATAGCTTTGGGAGTGCTTAACGAATTAAATTTCATTAGCAGTGTTGCCAGGTTTCTCAAATTGCGCGGGACGTCCCGATTTTCAGGGCCTGATGACACTTCCCGACCATTGATCGGGACGCCAAGTTTAAGTTTTATTTTATCCAAGTAATTTCAGTTTTATTTGTTTTGTTAATGGTAATATACCATTTAAAAAAAACTGACCAATAAAAACTGATCCAATAAAAATTAATGATGATTCACAAAAACCTGTTTTTTGTAGCCATTGTAGCAGTCCCGATTAGAAAATAAAGTCTCGATTATTTTTATAGTTTAATTTTATAGTCCGGAAAATTTACACACATGACCAGGCAACACTATTTGTTAGGCACCATTAAAAATGTTAATTGCAATTTTAAGTGTAGATTTATAAAGTGGTCAGTAGCGAAGGAAAATATCTTAACGTAATCTGCACGGGTGAGAATAAAAAAATTACGACATGTGAAAAGCAGCATATCGGATTCTTCCTGGCTTTGAAATCCGTTTCAAAAATATTGAATGCCTATAGTGAGACGTTTATAGGCTTTTATTAAATTTAATTCTGATCAAAGTATTGCAGAAAAGCATACGAGGCATTTTACTTGGCTGTTTGCAGTAGGCGAAGTGGTGGAGCGAATAGTTCGTCAAAGAGTAATTTTTTTAATCTTTTAGTCTTTTAGTCGTTTAATGGAAAATAATGTTGCCATGGTCGAAATCGATGAATGGCGACACTGACTCTAACAATAAAGATAAAGTAACTTACCCCAATGATGACTGCCGGTGCTGATGGGATGACATCAGGCACAATTTTACTCGTCTCGAATGCGTTTTTCACGGACATTTTGCTGCATGAAAAGAATTTCGTATAATACGAGTATTCTATAGCTGCGCAAAACCTGTAGAGTTCTTTAACAGGTTTCAATGGTGGTTTTTATATAGCACTAGCTCTGCCCGCGGTTTCACCCGCCGTTTCATTTAATAGAAATCGCTCTAGTAGAATCGGTCGTAGCGTGATGTTACTTAGCCTGTAGCCTTCCTCGATAAATGGGCTATCTATCGGTGGCACCTCTAAAATTGTGCTCAGCGGTGAAGGAAAATATCGTGAGACAACCTGCGTCTGAGAAATAAAAATATTCTCGGTTGGCGCAGTAGTTAAGCCCTTGACTTCTGCGCCGCGGGTCGCGGGTTCGATTCCCGCACGGGACATATATTTGTATGGCCTACAGATAGTTGTTCCGGGTCTGGGTGTTTGTGCATGTGAAATTTATGTATGTAAAACGCACCCATGACACAGGAGCAATTCTACTGTGGGCATCGTTTTAAAAAAAAAAAACATGTGAAGTCCGCCAACTGGCATTGAAGCAGCGTTGCGGACTATTGCCAGCTCCAAAACCCTCTCAAAAATGAGAGGAAGCCTGTGCTCAGCAGTCAGCAGTGGGACATTTAAAGGTTGGGTTTTATATTTAAATTAAGATATCCAGTAGGTATCAGAATAGGTACACTTGTGGCACTATAATATCTCCTGCGCAGTTGATACCTTCCAACAGTAACCGATAGTAGTCCAGGAGGACACGAATATGTACTTTATATAGGTTTGTAGTAATTCATTGTTTGACTCCACTACTCATAAAAACTTAAACTTGTATGTTTTTTTTTTTTTTTATTTCATAAAAGTGATGGAACCAGCAAATCGTTCACCTGATGGTGATGTTCGCGGACAACGAAATGTCGACTCGTTGACCACCTGGTTGACACGCGGCATCCAACCGTGGACCACCTGTCGACAATGAGTGGACATCGATCGTCGAGGTGATCGGGTGTCGGGTGGGTCTAATGAACTTGATGACATTTAGAATAGAATAGAAAATCTGGTGGTAGGATTTCTATGCAGGAATCCGTCTAGGTAGGTACCACCCCAGGGCCAGTTATTCTACCGTTAAGCAGAAGTGTGCAAACATTACTGTGTTTCGGTTTGAAGGGCACTGT